>PVLD010008078.1:0-86720 GCA_004027595.1 Dinomys branickii | reverse complement strand
AAAGCACATATGCTCACAGCGGACCGCCCGGCTCCACCCTGTCGTCGTGCTATGGGTGGGGGCGGGTCCAGACCATGTGGCTCCAGCATTACCGTTCCCCACCCCTTGCAGCTGGGCAATGGGTCTCCGAAGCTGAAGCTACGAATGCCGAAACGAGGGCGTGGGCCAGGGGTGTGCTTGGAGCGGCAACCTCCTCCCTATCTCGTCTCCCTCCAACTGGGCCATGTCAGATCTGCGATCCCCTCCTCCAGAGGGGGTTCTGCTTAGACTTTCCGAGGGTTTCACTTCCTATCTCAGATCCCTCTCGAGTTCAGGATATCCACCTCCCTCCTCTCTGTCCTTCACATGTTGCTATATTGCCATGTCTGAGTGAAAGCTTATTTCTAACTAAGGCCACATTTACAGGTATCAAGATTAGGATCATACTCTAAATTTTTGGGAGAATATAACACAATCCCAAGCAGTGGTTACTGAAATTAATTGTGATGATGGGAGTTGAAAGGATCCATGAGAAAATGTTCACTACATTTAACTCCACAGGAGTTGGTGGCTGAGTGGAGTTTGTGGGTGGACAGAGTCACAGCTGACTACCGGGTCTCTGAGAGCAGCAGTAGATGATGATATCATTTCTTGAGGCAGGACATTCAGGCAAGAGGTCCTGTAAGTGACTGGCTAGGCACAGTTCATTTTTATACCCGCCAAGTTTGACCTGTTTGTCAAAAGTTCATCTGAAGGTTGAGACAAGACAATTGAAGAATGACTTTCAAACTTAGATCCAAGCTGGAGATATAAATGTAGAACTTCATTATCATTTGTGAACTAATGATAATAAAATCTCACAAGTAGATAAAATTCCCTGGCAGAATGTATAGTGAGAATAGAAGAAAATCTAGTGTAAATACTAAGTATTTAAAGGACGATCTCAGCAAACAGAAACAAGATGTACCCAGGTACTTCAAACGAAATGAATACTCAAATAAAGAAGAAAGAAAAAAAGAGAAGGACGTGGTTGAAGCATGGTTGTCAGACATATAGCATTAGACAATCAAAATAGGAGTGTTTGAGAAATATCAAGTAAGTACAGTGAACTCTCTAATTTCCCCCACTTACATAAGATCTGGAGAAAGGTAAGTGTACCTGCTCTCACTACTTCTCCTCAACATGGGATATTCCTGCTATAGCAATAAGGTAAGAAAAATATATTAAGAGAAAATAGAGACTACACAGGATCAAATGAATTTTTGATTTGTGGAGAATATATTAAGTTATATACAAACATGTATAAAATCTACAAAAATTTCCACAAATAATTTATAATTTCAGGAAAGTTGGTGAAAGCTTAATGTACATAGAATTATATTTGTAAGCAAGAGTAAAAAAAACAGCCTACAATTAAAATTTCAAGACAGAATACTTAGAATAGTATATAATCTGAACTACATAGTAATAAATCCCAAAAATCCATGAAAAGTTAAAATTATAAGACAGTGTTCAAGTTAATGATTGCTTTCATGTGTCAAAACCTTGATACAGTATTAAGATACCAAGTTTTGCTAAATTGAAATATGACTCAATTTTCAATATAAATCATTGAATAAATTAACAGGCTGAATGTAAGTCTTAAGAAAACTTTGAGAAATGATATACACATAATAAATAAAGAATAATAAACCTGGGAATAATTATAATTTTAAGACAGGTACAGTGTAACTCAGTACATGAACGCAATTCTTTCTACAATTCTGGTCACAAACTGAGCAGGGTAAGAACTGAATCAGAATTCCCCATAAGGTTAACATTGGACCTAACCACTGAATTTGATTCAGTTCTTATCTGACTGGGTTTGTGACCAGAATCATGGGAAAAAGATCAAGTTCATGAACTGAGACACCACTATATTTTTATTAAAATGGATAAATAGAACAAAATAATAAAGGAGGAAGTAAAAACATAGATACATACAATTATGGTTCATTAGTCACCTTTAGGTGCTACAACAAATTCCTAAGCTGGTGAACACATACAGCGAAAAATTTCTTTGTATTCTAAAATCTAAGTACAGACCTAGCACTTGTTCTAATCATATAATCTAGGTATTCACCCATGGGAAATGAAGGCATAGTCCTGCTAAAAACACTCGCACACAAATTTTATCACAGCTGAAACCTAGAACAGCTCTCATGCCCATGAATAGGTGGGTCAATAAAGTGGGGAGGAAGAGGACCAAGCGCTCAGTATGGAAGGGTCTAAAGTAATTTTAGTGGGTGAAAGAACTCAAACCGAAAGGAGCTTATAGTACAAATCTCTGTAATGATTGTCCTACTTCAACTGGATTCTGACAATGCAACAAAACTCAAAATATGAATAAAGGAAAGGACAAAAATAAGGTGCAGGGATGTAGCTCAGCAGCACAGCACCTGCCTAGCAAGCGCAAGGTTGAGTTTGATGCTGGTACAAAATCAATCAATCAATAAATGAATAAATAAATGGAAAAGAGGGAGATAGATCTTTTGCCAAAAGGATGAGGACAAACACGTTGGGAAGGAGCATGGGGAGAGAAGAAGGGACATTCAGAGAGTTAAGATGTGTTGCGTACATGAACCAACTACCCCCAATGAAAATATTCACTGCATACCACAATCATATAACAAAAAATCCTAAGTAAAAGCTAATACCCCACTGAGAGTTGTTCAGTTAAAGGATTTGGGTAAGGAAATAAATGAGTTGTGGAATAATTGACGTGTGGGAAAAGAACAAAAAAGAGGACACAACAGTGAGCAAATTAGGCTAAAAATTAAGGATGACACATTTCTTTCAGCCAGCAAATATTTGAACATTCGCTACATGCTCGGTACTGGCCTTGAGATCTTTGAAATAGCTAAACAAAGTCTTGTGTCACAGGGCTGCACTTTCATACTTTAATAGAAAAGGCCTGGGAAAATGGTAACTTCTTCCATTCTCTGTGGCTAGGTATTGAAATGGAGATGATAAAGAGGCAGATGGAGGTAGAGATACAGACACAGGTATGGACACAGATGACTAGTACAAATAGAGATGCTATTGGGCAGGAGTAGCCTAGGGAGAAAGCAAGGGAAACAAATTGGTTTAAAATCTTGCTCTTCCTTTGGAAAAGCAGTGCAAGGCCTAGTCTAGTGTCTGACATGAGCAGATGGGGAGTCACTAGGTCTCTATTCCTTTATCCCTACTTGCTCTGTCCCCTCAAAAGTGTAATCAGTCCCTTCCTTTTTAGAAAAGAAGTTACCATTTTGCCTGGGATTTTATACCTGTTCCTGAGAAAAGCTACTCATATCCCTGTTTGTAAATGCAGGATAGGGATGAACATACATCTGGTATCTTCAGACAGAGGAGAGGCACAGATACAGGTGTTCTCAATGTCCATAGATTTCTGGACATGCCCTACAGTCAACATCTCACAAAACTATACAGTGGTGGATGCCACTAGAAATTCAGTAATAAAAGAAACATATAGTGTTCTTACCTCTGAATTGGAGGAAAAGATCCATTTAAAAATGCTTCTGTATGAGACACATTTGTATAGGAAATTATACTCCTTTTGAGTCAAAGTCCAGCTATATTGCTAGATGTTGCTCTCTTCCCAGCAGCTCAAACTATAGTGGAGATTTTTAGGGTCTGCTTTTGACTCAAAATAATTGCCTCACTAGATGGTCACACATGGCCAGGAAACCAAGTATGTTCGTTAGGGTTAACTGTCATTAGAGACTGTTAAATAATGCCACACAGTAGAGATCCTTGGAAAAGTATTTCAAATAAAACATTCTATTTTGGCTTGGACCAAAGGCTGAAATATAAACTATGAAACTGATTTTTAATGAAATTTGACAAGCAGAAGAATTAATGTCCAAGGCACAGAATTATTAATTTTGTAAATGACTCTCATACTTCTCGATTATTTTAAGATCCATATACCTATTTTTAAAGATTAAAACTGCTCTATTATTTCCAAGTACCAAAAATTATCTTTAAACTTATGTTTTTCTTTCATATTTTACTTCTTGTTAAAATATTTATTAATTAAACTTTCCACCTCTGCCTTTAAGCCTATCGAGTGCTTCATGATGATATCTTTAAAATGTTTTATTTTATGATTTTATGTTTAGTTCCTCTTTTTATGTGATTGGCATTTGAGTAGGATTGTTTTTATAACTGAAATAGTTTAGATAAGTCACCAACTCATTTGCTCTGGAAGATCAGAATTTAGGGGGAAAGGAATATTGTCATAGGTTTGGTGGGTTGGTCAAGACTGACCAACGCTCTTGACCCCGGGTCTGGAGATGATATTAAGTTCTACCCGCTGGAGGTCTGAGCTTCTCATACAAAAGTCTGTTTTATTTTAAATGGATTGTTTTAGAAAAAGTTAAATCTGCAGTTTAGAGAGAACTCGGAGAGACAGACAAGGGAAAGCAGAGAACTGTGATGTGGTTCCAATAATTTGTGATACCAGAAAAATTCCATAGAGCGTTGCTGATGACGACACAGAACAGTGAGGGTCCTTTGTAAACAGCTGAAGGACAATGAGGAGATGGTGCTGAGTAAAACTCGGATGTCTGGAGCCACCGGGTAATGTGCTCAGTAAACTGACTGGAGTGTGAGTTTGGAGTGATGGAGACCATGGTTAGACAAAGACTCAGGCCGCTGCCAACCGCCACCAGCAGGTTGAGAGGGCGGTAAAGGAAGGCTTCTGTCTCTTTCTAAACACCAACTTGCTGTTTTATACCCACATCATCAATCACCCAAAGGGAGAATTAGGCCTGTTGACCTCCCTTTCTCTGATCTCATATGGAACCTTAAAAATTAATAGAAGGAAAAGCCTGTTTGGGAGGCTAAATGGATGTTTTATCAGAAAAGAGTCACAATTTTTATTTTCTATCAAGATGCCTTTGCATAATTTATGAATATTGTGAGAGTCATTAAGCATGCTACTTATTGGCAGATTTGAAATATGGCATATTTGCAAATTTAAAACATAGACATTTGGAAATGTCTTTATGCTCTTAGTATTTAAAGAAGTTTAAAAAGAACATGGAAAATTCCAGGGCCAGGATATTCCCAGCCTGATTGCTAGACAAATGAGTTGTGATAAGTTCAGGTTTCAGATAAGAACTTTTTCTTCTCTTGTTGGTTTTGCTAAATGGTGAAGTAAAATGTCTTTGGAAGAGCCTGAAAAATATTAGGTTGCAATCACTTTGGAGAATTATTGACATAAAAGTTTGGCAAATTAACATAAGGTGGACAGCTCTTAGTGATTTTATTTTAGATCTGAGTGAATAATCATCTTCCTAATAGGACCTATTTAAAAATGTGTATATATGAGTTTTTAAGAGATTAGGAACACACAATAAAAGCAAATAAATAAAAAAATTATACAGAGAGTTATATACCCACACTCTCTAAAAGTATTCCAATGAAAACAAAACCGATGTTTTATCCTCTGCTTTAATATAATAGTATCTGCATGTTGAATTTCTCAATTTCATTGCTTCCCAAACTGTCTTAAAGATTCATGAGGTAACATTTTTCAGCCTAAATCACCCAATAATTTCTAAACCAATTCTTTCCTTCTATCCATATACACAAATAGTCCTTGATTAATATGACTTAGTTTTTGATCTGTCTGAAATATTTTAAGCTCCCCATATTCTAGTAGAATTAAAATGCACTTCTTGGTTCTCAAGTGTACAAGTGATTCTGTGATCAATTTCCTCTCTTTTTAAAATGTATTTGGAGGATCTCATCTGACAAAAGTTCTTTGACAAGGGGTCTATTTTAGCACCAACATTACAAAAGCATCTGTGTTCATAAGGAAAATATCTTCTGCCGAATTAAATTTAACCTCTCTAGTGCCCCCATTTAGCTACCTGATAAATCCACTTGAGCTATCTTTGGGGGAGAGAGAGGTACATGGGAACAATAACACTTCCTTTTTGAGCAGTTTAATAAAGCTTTGTGAGATTTCAAGATGAAAGATAGCATGTAACTCTGATAACACCTTCCAAAGCTCTGCATTCATGGATCCAGTTTCGGGTTTTGTCATGGTAAAAGCCACGTAGATGTATTAAAGGGGAGTGTGGCTTAAGTATGGAGGCCCTCCTTGGGCATCTGGTTTCCAAGGCCAATTTAACTTCTGCTTCCTTATCTAACTAAGGGCAAGGAGCTTAAGTTCTTCCCTCCCTGTCTGCTTCCATAAAATGCCTAGCAAAAGTCTCAGAAATACTTTTAGAATGACAGGGCTGGATGCCATTTAGAATCACACTGGAATTATGTAGAAAAAAATGAGGTGAGTGTTAGAAAAGAGAAATACAATCCTCTGCTTAATTTTAGATTTATCATAAAGATTTTCTTTTACTTTTTAAAAGTCATGAGATTTCTGCAAGAGGAATGACATTTTCCGAGTCTGAAGGACACTTGTGAGAGAACACTTTTCCTCCTTCACTTCTCACCAAAGTTCTGACTTTGGCTGGGCTCCAGCTTCCTCCCTTCCCCACCTCTCCATTCCAAATTGGAAAGAGTAAATTGGAATCTTAACTTCTTTCTGGTCTATAATATTTTCCTGCAGTTGATCTGTTTTATGAAATTTTTACAAATTTAGCCATATCAGATTTTGTTTCTTTATATTTGTACACAAGACTTCTGATTTTAGGCATTCAAATCCACAAACTTGAAATTGCTTCATGCGACTATGAAATAATTGATTATGAATTTATAAAATTATTATATTTTTCTTTTAAACTGGAGTTAGCAGACTATCATAACTTACTGAAATTTAATTTGCTCTTTGTCTTGAAACAATCCTGCTGCAACTGAAAAGTGATATGTTTACAGATGACCATACTTCAAAATAAATATACCTATATCAGTTTTTCTAGTAATCAGTAGTATTCTGAGAATAATCTTTAAAAAGACATGCATCAAACTGAAGGGAATTTTTTTCCTTCCTACATGGTTGTTCTGCTTAGGTATTTTTTGAGGGTCTGCTACTAAATACTATAGCTTCACTGACATTTTTCTTAACAAAGCAACAATCCAATATTAATAAATAGCTTCATTACTTATATAGTAGTGGTATTATGGAAACTTTTATAAACTAATGTATTGGTTATCATGGAAATAACCAATACACATGTGACATACAAATGTTTTATAATTGGCCTCTGTTGAATTGTGAAATTTAACATGAACTCTCTGGCCAGGTAACTTTCTAGAGTTGCAAAGGTTCACAAGACTAAACCTACAATAGGTACTAAGGCATTATTTCATAGGAAATGTTGCTAAGAATTCAAGCTTCACTTTAGAGACATGAGGATATATTTAAGTAGCTTTCCTGTAGTACAGAGATCAGGCAGCTCTGATTAGAATTGGATTGAAAATGAGTAGAAATAACCTCTTATAGAACCTATCTAAATTTAACTGTGCTTCAAACCAATAAACTACAGCCTTTACTACTTTGTAGACAGATTATAGCTCATCAGTGTGGCTAGAAATCATGGAGGAATTGCTCTGTAATAGTTCTGTTGCTATGTCTATAAATATAATTTCACTCAGTGACTTTGCCATTTTCTAGCAGTTCATGTGTACTTCTCTGCGACAAACTAAAAGGCCTCAAGAATACAGTAAGTGACAGATTTAAAACACCCTCAGATACTACTTGAAAAGTCAACACTAAAGTGTCAAGTTAAAAATAATAGATCATTGAATTTCTGATGTATTTTAAAATTCTATCTTACAATTGATTTTAACTTAGCCTCTTTTCAAAGAGGTCATCTCTCTATGTCTTTTGTCTTAGAAATGTAAAATGGTCATTTGAGTATTCATTATGCTGTACTATGCTTAGCCTATAACAAATAAAAAACATTAATTAGGGGAACAACATAGTCCCTTTTAAGTAACAATCATTTAAATAGCTGTCATAAGGGGTGAGACAAAGAGTTGGATATTGCAAATGAACAGAGGTTGAAGAATAGATGTCACATTGAAACCAATTTAGGATGCAGCTTTCAGTATTTTATAGGTAGTATATACGTAAACGGCGTAGGTAATCTCAAATTATTCCTTTTCCCTTTCCTTCTTTTGCTGTGTGTTTTCTTGGAATTTACCTTGGCTCTGTCCTCATTTGCACATGCTTCCTCCTAGCTTTGCGTTCACAGGATGGAAGTATGAAAACTCCCCAGGATTATGGAATGCTGCTTCTTGTCTTTTGGTTGTTGCTTTCGTTTGTGTGTGTGTTTTTTTTGTTTTGTTTTGTTTTGTTTTTTGGTTGATTTGGGGTTTTTTTGAGGGGGTGATCCAGATATAAGGGTGATATGAGGCCTCGTAATCTGCAAATGTACCTAACTTTTAAGAAATTTTGATTAGAAATAAGATCAGGAATGACTAGTAGCATGCAGTGAGAAAATATGAAGGAGCCAGGGAGCACATTTTTTAAATGGTTTCAAAATAGATACTATGCAATAGAGTAACAGAAACCTTTTTAGCTAGAAGGAATTAAAATGAGAATTTACATAAAAAACAAAAGAACGTATTATTACAAAGTCTTAGTTCTTAGGTTTCTTAGGAAAGTTCTTTAAATGTTTAAAAGTTTAGAATGATGTGACATATTCTCTGAGGAAGGTTAAAGTGACAAAAGCAACCTGTTCATCCAGTAAATGCCCCTGCAGCATTTAAAACGAACTCCTGGGCTGGACACACAGCTCAGTGGCACAGCTCTTGGCTGACAAAACAAAGTTCTGAGTTCAATTTCCAGTATTAAAAAAAGTCTGAACTCCTGAACCCTTCCTTCCTTCATCTTCTCCTTTCTTGCTTCTTCCTTCTCTCCCCTTCCCCTGCTCCCTCTTCTGCTGCGACATGACTGAGACTGCCGCATACTACATATTACCTTTTAATGTACACTCACTTTACAAGTGTGTAAAGATTACAGGGATTGCTTACATTCTTTCCTAGAACTTTTTTTATTAAGACAGAATCCTGTCAAGTAAAGACACTGATAAAACACCTCTTGTTGCTTGAAATGACATCATCTGAGTTTTGAGATGCAGCCAAAATGCAGAGTGACTTCTGGATCTTTCTATACTTTGACTCATTTAATTACTGGAAGACATGAATACCAAGATGTCAAGAGGCAAAATTAATCATGGTGTCCCAGCCCTCTGTTCCACATGAAACTCAGTGACCAAACTACCCTCACATAATCACACCGGCCTTTCTAAACTTCCAAGTCATGTGATCAGAGGACTCTTCCTCACTCCTCACATGAGACTAGCAACTGACACTGGGTCCCTTGCTGTCCTGAAGATCATTTTTGCAGGGAATTCAGATCTTAGGTTAAAACGTTTCATTTGTTCTGCTGTATAAAGGGAACTGTGGATGACAGTGAATGTAGGGGAAATGTATAGGTGTAGAAATGGACTGTGCAGTTTCCTAAAACCCCTGTCAAGTGCAATCTTTCAACCCTCTGTGTAATTTCATCTTCTTGGGGCTGTTTGCACTTGTATAAACTTTCACAAAATGATATTAACTCAGTGTCCTCCCTAAGATTGAAAGGTTGTTGTTTCCAGTGAAATACAAATGTTACTCTTTGACTAGAACAGCTTCAGCTGCACATGGATTTAAAATTCCCTTCGATATGGTTGGAACATCTTACTGTTCCTAGTGACAGCAAATGACTCAGCTACAGTATTTGACACGGGGTCATTTTATATTGGCATAGTTTGTCACTGAACATTTTAAATACAAGTATCATTTAGTAGAAAATTCTCCAGTGAGTCCTTTGTTCTTTAGTTTCAAGTGAGTCACAAAAGCTTACTTAGACAGGCTCCCACTGACTTAAGTTTTTTTAATTGTAGCATGAATGCCTCATAAAAGTTCTCTTGATAACAACTTGAAGTTGTTCTATCTTATTAAATCTGTGCTGATATCTTCTTTGATCTAGAGCTGATAACTGTGAAGTCTTACAAAGTTTCTTCTAGCCTCTTATCCTTGCTTTTGGTCAGAATAAAATGCATTGACATATATTTAATTTCTCTAAACACTTATTGAACAGTAGCTTTTGTAGTAGAAAGGATTTGGGCTGATTTGAAATGTATGATCTGCTTTATTATATTCGTACAGGTAGGACTTCTTCTCCTTCTTCTCCTTCTTCTCCTTCTCCTCCTCCTTCTTCTTTTTTTTGGTACCAGGAATAGAACTCAGTGCAGACGTTGTGCTGCTGAGCTATATTCCCAGCCCCAGATAGGACTTGTTAAGGCATTTCGCTTTTACCAATTTAATCCCTATAATTCATAAACTGTAGCAAATAATAGACACTATTAATGAAACCACCCACTATTATGTTAGTTGATTTTAAAATGTGAAAATGTAAAGATATGGGAAAAAACTCATTCTTTGCATTATTGTCCATAGTGGCAAAAAGTGAAGGAAAAGTTACTCACATGACTGCACAAAAAATGCAATCCTTAAAAACTGTAAACTTAGAGCATTTTACAAGGGAATACTCTTTTTAATGTATAACACACACCTGCTTTATATTAGAAATTGATAATTCTTAAGGGATTAGTTTTCATCTCGACTGCTCCAATCAGAGATGTAAAAAGAATATTACTGCAGTCTGTGCCTAAGCGCTCTCATTTTTATAAGATGAGCTAAAAGGTTAATTCCAAAAAGGAAGATGTCAAGGCTGCAGACAAGAAAATGAATCAAATTATGGTTAGGCATATTAAGCAAGTAAAATGCAGCAGTTTGCGTTTATTGTAAAAGCAAATGATAAGCAATTGTTCCAGAAATAGAAAAGCAAAATAGTCTTCAAAATGGATAGAAAAGACATGCAGGGATTCTTTTTTCATTCAACAGGAACTGAGAATATGCAAGTGTCAGATTAAATGTTGTTGTGAATGTTTAGAAATATGGTGAAGATAAGTCTGGTTATGAGAACATTTCTTCAATTATTTCTTCTGTATCTCACAAAATTCAGCTTCATATTGCTTATTTTTGTGAGAAATATCGGGCTTCCATTGAGAGAGCTAAAAGCAAGAGAAAGTGTTACTAAACAGCGCATTTGAATCTACCATAATTACTTCTGAGGAGATGATCATTGGAAAGTAATTTCTAAGCCTTAGTGTGTCAAATCCATGTACTCATGTGAGGATGGGAAAGGCAGGGAGACTATTAGGCTCTGAGGACTTTCCTATGCTTATTATTCCATAAAATATATATGACTTCCATCCACCTGTCAAAAATGTTTAACATTTTCACCACTGACACATTACTTGCAGCCTTTATTTTTCTGTGTGTGGCTTTGATGAATCCCTGAAAGAAATAAGATAGTTAGGATTGGATAATGTGAATTCTTTTTCCATTCATTATTATTAGAAAATGGAACCCTAATGAAATATGACCTCACAAAATTAGTTTTAATACAGGAAAATTTTGTAAACTGAAAAAGAAGAAATCCAGACAGGGACCCTTACCCTGTGCTTTAGAAGTTGAGATTAGGTCCATGATGAGAAGAACTCAACAGAATTTGTGCCCTGCAGCTATTTTGGAACTAGTATTCTGTCTAACACTAACACGACTGAGCCATATGCCATAGTGCTTAAGTGTCTGAAGGGGAAGACAAATCTCTTCCACCTGAAGAAAGTGTAGATGCCTTATCTATTTCTACTTATACACGTGCTGAGGCAGATTGACATTTGGTGCCATTCCTAATTCCACACTTGCTTTTAAAGTGAGGCTTGATCTGTTGAAAATATGCATTTGGAAAAATTCCCTCGCTTTTCCAACATGTCTTACTCAGGCCTTTCTACAGCGATCAAGATTTACAGCAGCACTGATATTTACTGCAAGCTCTCATGCTTCTTGATGTCTGCCTTCTCTCTGTTTACCCACAGTTATTTTCATAGTGCTTCATTGTGAGGCACCCAACTAGGAACACATCTCTGAAGGGAATAGTGTTCAAGGCATGGGCATCATTAGAAGACAGTAAGATTGTTTTCATTCCAACATCCTCAGCTGGGTTCAAGGCTGAGTGGAAGAAATTAGCATACTGCATGCCTTATGATGAAAATTGGTCCTAATTATTTAGCTTCTCAGATTATCCTGTAAGGCATTGATTGGACTTTAAAAATACTTTGCTGATCGGTTACCCTCACCTAATATTTATGATTTTTCATTGTTGTGAGGAGAATCTATTAACTAAGATATGATTGTTCTGCAAAATTAAAGTAAGTACAGGGATAGCCAGCATGTGCAAGTAATCAGAAATTGTGGTCAAATATTAGAAGTAAGATGAGCCAAATATCCAAATATCAAAACTTGGCATGCAAGATTGTTCATCTGTATCTTTCAGGCAAAATAAAATTCCACTTAGAAAAGGATTATGAAAATCTATGTGTTTACACAGCAAAGGAATTTTTGCAGATGGGATTAATATTAAGGAACCCGAGGAGGGCAAAATCCTTGCTTGGCCAATCCAAGTTGTGTGCCTTCTTAAAAGAAGACGTTTTTACCCCCATTGGTGATCAGAGAGACAAAATGGCAAGCAAATCTGGCTGGAGAGATGCTTATTGCCCACTTAGGCCTGGCTTGTAGTTGACATCTTGTAAGGCAGGTAGACAATCATTGTCAAACTTTTGATTGAAAGGAGTGTGGAACAATGACTGTGTGTGATTTTTAACTGCTAAGTAGTTGATAAATTATCAGTTGAAGAAACTGATATTTACATTTTGTTATATCTGCAGCCATAAGGCCCTCACAAGTGTCTTACAGGAGAATCCATTCTAAATTCAACTGTCTCCTATAACACTGCTTTATAAAGTCTCCAAAATAGTACTTCTCTTTTCTAACCAGAAAACCAGTACAACCACAAATACTAAATCCACATAATACTAAGCAAATACCTGTGAACTAAGAAAAAATGTAGAGAATATAGCTGTGGATGGGGTTTATAACACTGGAGAACTCTATCTTTAACCTTTCATCCTACCTAGATCACAGATGCTCAGAAACTCTTGGATTCTCTTTCTAGGGAGAGGTGAAGGCCTATGTCTGCCCTCCTTGAGCATGAATGATACCATGACAAGTTCTTTTTGACTACTACAACATGGCAAAAATAGGTGGTAGCATACAGCTAACCCAGGCTTCCAACTGACAGTTTCTGTTGCTATCTTTGGGAAAGACCTCTGTGGGACCTGGGCTGGCATTAAAAATGCCTCATAATTCTGAGTTTGCCATGCTGGAGGGAATTTCAAGGATCTGTAGTACTTCTTTATCCAATAATGGCAGCCTCTAGCACTATATGGCACTGGCACCAGTCTGTGTTCTTTGGGGACCTAGAACAGCAGGAAGCTAAATCAGAGTGTGTTACACTGTTTCCTGCTTAGGTAAAAAATTTGTCAATTGGTGGAGCTGACCAGGAGACCTTAAAAGCAGTTGGTTCTTACCGACTACATGGCTGGTCCTCAAAATCACATACCAGGAACTTGGAGAGCATTCTAGTAGTGATTGCTTATTTGTGCACTGTGTTCAACCTTATCCCAGGACTGGCTTATCCAGCCACCAATACCTCTTGCAACTCTATATTTACAAGGTACTAATGCAGGTGCTTTGTGAAGAACAAAGAAAATAAGGTCTTTGTTCTTATGGGTTTTTAACTACACATGGTTACAGAAAGTAAGGTCTCAAAGGCACACAATACTTTCTCCTGGGAGTAAGTTCTACGAAAAATGCTTGTAAAAGGGATATGAATTCCAAATAATGAATGTGACCATTTTGTATGTTAAAAGTGTACCAGTAAAATTGATTAAAATTAAAAAGGAGATTGATAGTTTAGTAACCAGAAAGGCTTCATTGAGAATAAATGAATTATAGAGATCATTAATACTTCGTTTGTTTTTCAAATATTTACTTGGCACTTGTTATTAGTGAACTAGTACACCAAATGACCGGTACTCTATTTCATTAATAACACTGACACACAATAAAGTTCATTAGGAACTCGGGGATCCACAGCAACTCTCATCATAATGAATTCAATCTCAAGGTTGTGGTCCATAGACCTGTGTGCATAAAAATCACTAGAGGTAATTTTTAGTTACAAGTTGAGCACATAATAAAGATATCTGAATATTCCATTGTGTTCCACTTAGTAGAACATGAGAAACAAGAATAAACAAGTATTCTGACCAAAGTCATTAGGCTCAACTCAAATTTACTTAGATAATAGTTTTTATGCTGGGCCAATATGGAGTAGTGCCTCTGAGAACAAAAAGAATTAATTAATAAAAAGAAAGATCTTGAAAGGTGGGTATAAAAAAGTCCATAGCAATTTTAAAGTTGTCAATCTCATGTCATAGAGAAATGGGATACAATTTAGAGCTATAAACAAAATGAAAATTTAGGAGTCAGTTGGGTTCATTTTAGATATTGTAAATCTGTAATTACTTGTTTTAATTGTGGGAGCACACTTTTCCTTTCTCTAAAGTTCTGAGACAAGCAAAAGTAATAAAGAAAAACATGATTTCATGCTAGGAAATAAGATAAAAACAATTCCTCGTGTCCAATGTAATTTTAAACCTCCCACATTATCCACAACACATATATACTGCAATTGGAATTTCTAAATTAGATCCTTTCCTACTGCAGTTAAGGAAGAAAAACAAAAGAAAAAAAAAACAAACAAAATTTTGTGTTATTTAAAATCATTTTTAGAACTTACAACATGAAAAATATTCTTCCCAAAAGTCATTCAATATCAAAGTCCAATAAAAGAGCAAAGTGGACTAAATATATTCATATATTAGCTTGACCTAAATCTGGGAACTGGGCCAGACTCCTCAGATTATAGTACCATTACTTACAAAAAAGGAAAATCTTAACTAACATTATTAAATAAAACACATATACACATGCATAACAGGAAACAAAATAAATGTTAACGCTAACAAATGTTGAAGATGTGTAAATATACACACCATACAGCTATAATACACTCCTGAGCAGTACTGGGAAGAGAAGCTATGCCAGGGGAAAATTTATACAGTCCCCTTGGCTGTAGGCTAAACGTTTATTGTGTTAGACAAATATACAAAGAAACCACTTCCACAGTTACCTAAAATAAAATTGAAATAGCACTTTTGTCTTTAAAGTTTGTCTCACTGTTCCATTTCTTGGTGAGTGGCAGATAATGAAATTTAGGTGCTTGCAAAAGCAAATATAAAAGGTGCCTTGGTCTTGTGTGAAATAAATTTGCATGTGTTCAGAAAGCCCATAGTTTATATTCAAGGTTGACTTTTAAGTCATATTTCATTGTCTACAGTATTTAATTGAGAGTAGATACTTTGGGAAAATTTACTTTGGATTTGTTATTAAGGCAAATTATCTTTTCTGCTCAGAATTTTTCCTAGTCAGACAAGACCTGCAGGCTACCTGTTGAGACACTCCTCCTACTTCTCTTCCTGAGACCTTTGCTCTTTCTCCCCCTCTGCTGGGCTGTGTTTCTCTCAGATGCTCATCTTGCTCAGCCCGCTTTTTCCAGGGGCTGGGCCGCACAGGAAGTGGGATAGTAGTTGATGTGCCCAGACAAGCAGGCAGTGATGAAGGCGTAGGAGTGTGGTTCGCAAATACTGCCCCAAGGAAGAAATAGTTTGAGGCAGGAGAATTGTATTACCCACCCACTCTTTCTCAAATGATATTTTTTCTTGAAGGACAGCATTAAGAGTATGCAATCGGTTGCAGCCAGAATACATTCCAGGACATGCAGAAACCTGTTTTCTGAAATGGTTCAAGAGAGAAAAAACTGTGGATCTCTTGAAGAAACTCCCCAACTGTCCTTGTGAACAGTAATCCAAGAATTTAATTTAGAAACTCAGAGGTTTTTACGGAAGAAGCAATTATTCCATGCTGAAAACAAATATGAATGCCAGTGCGCAAGCAACCTGTGAAAAGATACGACTTTTCATCTGTATATGAAATGCTTAAGAACAGAATAGAAATCATGAAAATGTTAAAGGAAAAGCATAAGAAATAAGGTTTTAAAAGAACAGACAAAAGAATTATTAGCATTTAATTACTGACTTTAAAATCCAACATAAGATAATGCTCAAAGATGGGAAATTAATTAGTTTGGGGATGGAGAAAATATTATTTATTATTATTATTATTACCATTAATAGGTTTATTTTTATGATTACTTCTTGAATGTGAAGTCAGCTAACACATGGTAGTAGACCTGAGCACTTACTGATTATAAGAAAGTTTGCATTACCTCACTTTAAGGGCATGTCTTATCATAATTGTCTGCTTATACATTTTAGAGAATCAAGACCAAATCCAGTCTCACTTCCCCTGAGAAATCTCTCTCTCTCTCTCTTTCTGGCCCTTTGTATTATACCTGAAACTTTGGTGTTTGAGGGCCAGTAACTCTATGCTACACCGGCAAGGTGTCGTGAACCTACCACTTCTTCCTCCTATGTCTTTTGTTATTTCTACATGTGTTTTATTACCTTAAAAATAAATTCAAATATCCTACTAAACTGAAATAATACCTAGTTCTTTGAAAGTAATTAGCAACATGTATTGTGTTGAAAGTTTGTGTGCAGTGTGTAGCTGGGGTCCTCTCTGCCTAGAAGTATTTACTTACTTCATATCAGTGTGGCTAGATTTCCTTGTACTATCTGTACAGTGTGTATGTGTATAAATTAATCACTCTGAACTGGTTGGTTACTTAAGTTTATTGCATTTGCCTCTAAGATGAGCAGTGTCTGAGTGGGAACCTGGCCATTTCTCTTTCTCTTATCTCTGCTTAGCAGTCCACGGATCTGTACACCTTTGTCTAGTTTCTATTTACATGTACACTGCATACTCTGTCTTCAGAAGTTTCTATAGGAAAACTTAACAAGTAACTTTTTGATGCAACAGATTTCCTAAACTCTGCACAGAAAGAAGCCGACCAAATGTGTGGGAATGGAAATGTGCATTAAATATGTAAGAAAGAACAAATTTATTCATGTAAAATGTGATGTTGGCTAAGAACTCATTGAGCAATTTCCCATACCATCTTTCCAAATCTGGTTCCATAGACCATAAAAAATTGTACAAAGAAAGACCTGGAATTTGGGAGGTACAGAAAAGAGAGGATGGCTCTGTAATATCTGGGAATGAACCCATGTTGAAAGAACCTCTATACAGAGGCTCTTTTCTTTCTGTGATGAAGTTTAATTGTGGTTTCCTAAATCAATGCTTTAGCAAGCGCACAGTTTCTTGACTGGCACTGGGGCTTTTTATGGATTAAGTAATCATCTTTTTCCCTCTTTGGAAAGAAAAGCTATAGGGAGAGAAATCACCATCCTGCTGTCAGAAACATCTGCTGACCTTGAGAGGTCAGCCCCGGTTCTTGGTGGGAGGGTAAGACTGTGGAAAAATGACTTGGACTCATGCTGAGGTTACACATCTGAGTTTCAGCCATCTAAACAGGAGTCTAGAGTCAGGCTAGACCCTGTGTCCCTTCAGATTTTTATATTGATCACTGGAGATGAGCATTTCGAGGTAGACAATTTTACTCTGCTTTGACAAGTAACTCTTTCATAACACGTAAATCTTTATCAGAGTTCATCCTTTGGACTGAGTACAATAAAAGTAAATGAACAGCAGGTATTGGTTGAAAGGCCTTTAACCCTTTTCAACTCTCAAGTACAGCCTCAACTTATCAGGTTCTGGAAAATCTACGGAGGTTGTAGGAAGTAATCAAACAATAGCTAAGTCATTTTATGTGGCATCCCATGGTATTTTTTTTTAAAGCAAAGCAAAATGTGATGGGTCATAGGTGATACTGTCTTTTAACATTCTCAGAATTTTCCAACTCGTATATCAGTCTGAAATGACAATAACCATGTGGCAGCTGCCTGAACTGTGTGTTCAATTCTAATGCAAATGAGAGCACTTACCACTTCTCTCCCCTTTGTGAATGCATGTGCATGCACAGTTCCAAATGTAAAGTCAGAAGATATTCCCAAGTACATGTAGAATCTTATTTACTTAAAAGTCACAGGAAAGAGAAGTACTTTGAAAGTTTATCAAATATCAAACAAAGGATGATGTGTGTTTTCAGGTCTCCCATACCTAAAAAGTGTATTTCTGAAATGAAAAGTACAGGTTAAATTTAATTTATGCAAGACTGTAGAAAAATCCTGATGTATTTATTTTACTTAATTGCCTTAAAATCATAAGTAATTATGAAATTGTATTACTAGTCCTTCAATAATAAAAACAACCTTACTTCAATATGTTGCAATTTTCTGAGGCCTTTCATTTATATTTAATATTTAATCTAACTTATATGGCAATATTACTAAGAAATAGGTCATTACAGTGTGTTTAAATTACCCATTTAGGGCTCTTCTAAGAATTCAAAAGGAGAAAAATGTAATAATTCCATGTTATTACATTGTACTATTCCAAAATCTTTCCATAGTTGGTTAGCAATCTCTAACCATCAAACTGAATGTTGCAGTTAACAGATTTTTGAAAATATCACTCGTATTTGGGTGGTTACTCAGCATTTGAGAATATATTGCCATGATTTAAAATTATATTTTGAAAAAGACTTCTTGAGAGAAAACTTATGTGTGATGTTTTTATTGTGTTTGCTTTGTCTTGGTGAAAAAGGATTTTCCTGTGAGACAACTTTGTTATTTCTTATGATTCATTGGTTATTGATAAATCCAATAACTATTTTGTCTGATGTTAAGAAATTTTAAAATTTGTGTATTTCACTGAAGAAATTAACTGACAGTATTACATAAAAATAAAACCAGCCCCTACTTGGAAAACCTAATGTTTAAATGTGCTTTGACACTTTCAGTGATATTTGTGTATCTATCACTTTCCGTTCAGTATCATGTTTTTGCCTTAGGCAGATGGGGTGTTTTGTTTAGTAAAATATATATTAGGAACAATTAGTTCTTGTTAGAGAACTGCCTTCTATATCATTTTATGACCAGGGTAACCTTTGTTCACTTGGAAGTACAAATTGAATTATGTCAATCAGTATAGTTTCAGCATATTTTGTTGAAGCTATGCTAGACTAGTGTATCTGTATAATTTTCTATGTAATATATGTTTTTATATTTATCTTATTTTGTCATATTTGTAAGACATTCCTATACTTTTTAAATGATAAATAAAAAGCATAATGCTTTTAAAAAGATATCACAAAAGTTTGCTTACTCATGAGGGCAAACGTCTGTTCTTTGTTGACATATTTATCTAACATCTAGCAAATGCTGGTCTTAGGTTTTGAGTTCATGGTGTTCATCAAACCTTTCTATGGGCTTCTGGAGCCCTGCTCAGGAGGAACTCACAATTCCGTGGGGAAAATGATGCTGGTGAAATAATCACATTAATAGGTGCAGACTTGATTTGAATGCACAATAGTTGTAGAAGAACGGGGGGCCGGGGCAGTCTTCTTAAGAAGCTGAAAGAAATCTTACAGGCAGAGGAGGACAAGAGGCTGGTCTTGGGCAGTCTGTGAGGAGCAGAGAGAATGGAACAGCTCTTGAACAGAAGTGGGGAGCCAGCTGCTTGAGGAA
Organism: Dinomys branickii; assembly: GCA_004027595.1. Taxonomy (NCBI): domain Eukaryota; kingdom Metazoa; phylum Chordata; class Mammalia; order Rodentia; family Dinomyidae; genus Dinomys; species Dinomys branickii. The sequence goes on along the minus strand of PVLD010008078.1, from coordinate 67,107 downwards.
GGTAGAGATGTTTCTGCCTGCTGGAAGCCAGGGACTCACCTGTGTGAGCAGTCTGGGACTTATCTGGAAAGAAGAGGGGGCCATTGAAAGGATACGCAGTGGGGTGCTGGCAACAAGACAGATTTGCAACTTGACATTCTCAGGTTGCCACCTGGAGGGAGGAGTAAAGGCCCGGAGAGAATGGAGAAGCAACATCTAAGAAGATCGTTTGAGTGGTCCAGGAATCGGGGTAGAGGCTGTCAGAACTCTGCGTGCTGTTTTGTTTTCCACACGTGGACAAAGATTTCCAAGCAGGAATGCTGTTTCACACACTCACCATCTGGAACGGGACGGCACCTGCCCCCAGCCCCCAGCACAGGCACCAGTGAAGCAGGGATTCCTCCATCATGCTGCGGGCTGGAGGCCTGGTGTGCATGGCATTACACTGTTACATCACACTTTTGATTCTCCATGAACAGAAGGAAATGTTAGAACAGCATCTTGCACCTTCAGTTGTCCAATGCTTAGCATTTTAGTATCTTACCCTATACTGATGCTCAGTGGGGCCTGATTTAAAGAGCAGTTTATTTTCCTGCACAAAAAAGGCAAATGATACTTTTCCATGTTAATAAGAAAGACAAGCTTAGAATTTCCAGAAAGTCAATATTTATACTAGAAGAATATTGCAACTAAACACAGACAATACTGCCTATTTTGCCAAGAAAAAAACACCTCACAGAATACCTAGAAACCTCATTGTCTTTCAATTATGCTTTTTTTCATGACTTACCATAAATCAGCTCCAGCTGTAATGAACTGACCAGCACTGACCATGAGACTAATGACCACTGAAGTGAAACAGTGTTTGGGGTACATTTAAATACTACTTTTATCTCAAGGAAAGTATACCTCACTTAAATATTTCTCAACTCCTAATATTTTGTATTGACTTATCTCCTTCTAATTATGTCTCCTTAATATCAATTTTACATGGAGATTTGAAAACAGGGATAGTAACTCTTATTGTCCATTCTGGTTAAATGTGAAGGTATGAAGAAGCTATCCGTGATTATAAGCATTTATGATTTAATCAAGCAGCAATACTCTCAAGACGGTATAAGCAATCAGATTTTATGAGGGGGATTTGATTGCTGTAGATTATTTGGCTATGTAAAGACATAGGTTGTGGACGTTCAGGTTGAGATTTTGGAGTTTAAGAGGATAAAGCGAATTCCCTGCAGGACTCACGGCCCCATTAGGAGAAGACTAACAGGCAAGGGTAAAAAATCATCACCATCTGCAGCCATCTTGATTGGACTGGAGGGATCCCCAATGGGAAAAGTATGAGACTCCCATTCCTGCAACTGATTGGTTGAATCCTTGGGCATATCAGCTTTGAGGGACACATATTGTAAATTTTGAAAGTAAAGAACATGAATACAATTATCCAGTAGTTTTCATAGTGTATTTATTAATACCTAAGCAATATTAGACCATCTACCCACAAAAATATTTCCAAGATACAATCTATTTATTGAACACACACTGGTAATGACTCACAGGACAGTATTCTGCGCTGCCATAATGTAAGTTAAATAGCCATCAAAGAATTCATTATTTGATAGGACTGACTGCACCGATTTTTAACAAAGCTACTTTAAGCACCATGGCTGTAGTTTTGGTGGCCAAGCTGTAATGTGAGTGAACAAATGGACATTTTGAGGAAGTCTCAAGAGGCAGCAGGACCCAGAGGGGCTTCAGTGAACTGAGGGGTTCCATGGACGTGGCTGAGCTCCCCAGGTTCTCCTGACCCCTGCCATTAGGGTGCTGTGCTCGGCTAACACTGTATTACTCTGGATGTAATTTCTGACATTGTGATATTTTTATGTGAGAACCTGAGAGGCACAGTAAGTGTGAAAGTGGAAATGGCCTGAGGCCCCAGTAGACACCCTTTCCTGCACCGCTATGCAACCATGTACTTTCACTGGCCCTGAGTTTATTGGAACAGCCTAGACTACAGCTCCAGAATCTCTTCCTTTCAGAGTGACTCAAAAGTAAAAATTACTAGAATCTGGGTGTTTTTGAGAGTGGCTTTTAAATACACATGTACAATAGAATATACATCCTGCTGGCAAAATGTCCTCAAATGATAATTTACCAAGAGTGTTGACTTGAAGGTGATGCTTCCCGCATTTTATGAATAAAAGAATCATTTTAGTATTTCTCTGTCTTTCTTACTGGTGCACATAGCTTCTCCCCTGCTGGCCCAGCTGAGACATGCCCACTGTTCTGTGGGTTGCTGTCCTCGTTACATTGGAGGAAAGAAGACAAACCTAGACCAGATGACCGCCAGTGTCCATAACGCAGTTAGCAGCTGTGGTCCTTCAAAGCCATTACAGTAACAAAGGCTGAGATTGTAACTTAAGGGTGGAGCAGACTTGAAGCCCTGAATTCCAGGCCAAACAGCGCGCGCACGCGTGCGCGCGCACACACACACACACACACACACACACACACACACACGCATCCTAAGGCAGAGCACCGAGCTCATTTCCTGCATTGAACGTTATGGTCATTTTTTTTTTTTTTTTGTCTAAGAATTTTATTCAAAACTGTTCAGTTGCCTGTCTTTCAGCCTCTGGAACCCAAAGAAGCGTGAATGAGCCCACATCTCTGCCCAGTGCCTATGAATAAAGAGGTGACCTTTCTTTAGGCACCTTTCTTAGGAAAACAGGCCTATCCAATAAAATGGACAGGAAATAAGGTCAGAGGTCTATTCTGAATTTTTTTTTTTTTTTACCAAAAGAACTCAGCGTTTCATATAAATATTTGGTCAGCTATTCATAGCTTACTTGAATTCAGAGGTTAGACTCAAAACACAGCAGTTTACATTCTTAAATGCCTGTGAAATCTACTTGAGCAGAAGTGTCTTCTTTGTTGTGTTCTTTCTTATTCATCTACTTTGTTAAGTTATATGTGAGTAGAAATATTGATATAAAGTCTTTAGAAACTTAGTTTGGACGTTAGTGTTCTTTTGAAGGACATTATTGAAATGAACTTGAGTCTGTCCACTTTTTTCTTCTGCCTTTTCATAGAAAGCAGCACCATCACTTCTCCCCAGCACTGTATTTCTCCTCGATAATTGATACATTACATTAAAGGAACACAAAATGGTCTTAATTATGCAGTAATAACTGAGGCAGTGCTTCCTGGGAACTAATGGGTAGCTAGAAGAGGTTATGGCTTGAGGTCCAGCTGGTTATAAAGCCACAGGAAATGCTATGGGCCCAGATGCATATATTTCTCTGAGATGAAAATGAACTAAAAAAAAAAAAAAAAGAAAGGAAGTAAAATGGGTTTTTTTTCCACTAATGGGTGAAATGGCCCCATTTAGGATGGAGAAGATATTTCAGTGTAAAATATATGTACCATAAAAGTAAAATCTAAATTTTTAGTGTGCTGTGCTTTTTGTTTTTAAGACACTATAGGGCAAATGATCTTACACTATCAATTTGAAATTCTGATGCAACCAAAATACTATGCAGTGTTTGAGTTTTTATGTCATGCTATACCTGCCAGATGACATCATGGCCAACATTTGCTTTGATACATTTTTTTGAGTTACAAATATATTTGCATGTAATATTAAAAATTATTACTTTTGATAAGAATAATAGTAATCTAGTTTAACAACAATGAAAAAGATTACAGGTTTATTTCCTTGTGTTTCTAAGATTACTTCAGGAAAAATACTGGGGAACAAAGCGAAGCCCAAAGATGCCATAGGGTTTGCGTTCTCCCAGCTCGCACTGTGAGGATAGAGACGCGTCACTAAATCATGCCTAGTAGAAAACTTTCCTTACAAAATATATCCTAGAGCTATCACCATCTTTCTGATTGGTAGTGAGACTGTATAAAAAATCCTTCACAAATATCAGTGATATGAAATGTGAGTATTAATGTTTGTTTAATGAGATTAATTAAATAAAACAAGATCTTTTTTCATATTTTATTATATTTTGATGGCTTTTGTCAAAGGGCAGATTAGCCAACTGGAAGAACTCCTAGCTGTCTAGTGGTTGAAATAATTTGATACTAAAATGAACGATTGAATATTGGGTACATACTTATGAATTCACACTACTATTAATAAACAATAACATAAATGGAGGAGAATTTATTCCCTTATGTAAAATCCTAAGGATTTCATCAAGGTGCTGGAGTTTAATTCTTGAGTCTTACAGGGTGGCTATGTACAGTGATCTCTTTCCAAGGACCACAATCTGGGAAAGGGGAAATACATTTTTAAAAATGAGCAATGAAGATGAAGCGTGAACAGTGTGGTAAGGTGGAGAAATGTATTAGTAATGTTTAGACTCTTGCTGTGCTCAATGTACAACTTACATAATAGTGTTAAACTTCATCGTGAGCCCTCTTTGTTTCACTTTTTTCCTTGTTCTTGTTGACAGGATTTTGCCATGTAGCCCAGCTTGGCCTTGATCCAGTGATCCTCCTGCCCCAGCCTCCTGAGTGATAAGTGTGTACCATTTAAGTCTGGTTTAGGTGTTCTTGATAAAGTTTAAAGGTTTTGTGCTTTGGGAAGCATTAATTTCTCTCTGCTACTATAAATATTCCTAAAATAGCACATAATAAGCATACAGCCACAAGCCTAAATGCATTATATTGCCAAGAAAATATGTCGGTACATGGCAGACTTTGCTGAAGATTTAGGGGGAAAATTATTTTTAAAAAACCACACAGTGTGAAATGTTTACTATGCATATGGACTTGGAAAAATATTAGTAGAATGCAAATGTAACTTTCATATGGGAGGAGACTAATATCTCTTTTGTGTTCACCTAAATCCCTAGTATTTAGGAGAACTCCTACCACACTGCAGGAACTCATGTGATTTTTGCTGAATATATTCAATAAATAATTCATTTTAGGCTCCTTGCTATATGTGACTCTCATAATAAATAGAGCTGCCTATTTCATTTCCTGCTAAAGGAAATATGCACTAGAAGAGATGTTTTTCAGTCACAAATGACTTGCTTAGTGACAACATGTTTCTTGGTGAGAAGGAGAGGAAATAATGCCATACAATCGTTGAAGGGACAATTGTTTCACTAGAAACACAGGATGCAGGGACACTGTGCAGGCCAGCGAAACTGAGGGACTGACTCCCTGAGTGCAAACTCTGGGTTTTCTGTCTACAAAGCAGAAGTCATAGAACTCATCTCAGAGACTACATCACTTAGTACATGCAAAGTAATTAGGAAATTGAGTAAAATTAAGTAATCCCTATGAAAAGGGAAAGTGTTCTTAATTTTAAAGTTTATTATTCAAATAAAGTTTCTAGGATACAGTCACAGACATTGCATGACACACGAAGCCACTAGTCCCAAAAAACTGAGGGTATCACAGGAGAGAAACAACACAGAAGAGAGGACAGATGCCTTCCTACATAAGACATAAATGTTGTGATTACAAATTCAAGACCTCTAAAATAATGTTTCATGTAAAATCCCTTCAATCTCCACATAAAAATCTTTCTTAAAATTATTAAAATGGCTGGGTGTTGCGCTGCATACCTATAATCCCAACACTCAGGAGGCTGAAGAGGAGGATCATTATGAGTTTGAGACCAGCCTAGGCTACAAAGTGACCTTAAGGCCATCACACCTGAACTGCATAGTGAGACACTGTCTCAAAAAAATTAAGAACATAAAAAAATCAGGCTTTTCAACTTTTGTTGTTAAAATATAAAAACTTGAAAACTTCATATCAGTGTACAAAATCAACTGATTGAAATCAGAAAAGGTGAAATTTTACTGCTCAATAACAAAATGGGTAGGTTGAAAAACCAAGTACAATTGAAAATTTAAAATACTATTTAATTGTGGTTGGTGATTTAATTCTTTCATCGATTCTCTACTTGAAGGTCTTTAAACCAAGACAAACACAACTTAGAACCTGATTCATAGGTTCTTTTCAATAAGGGTTGTAAATCCAGACTTTTCAAAAAACTCAGAGCAAATTTCACTCACTTTGTCTTCAGAAAAGGTCTTCTTTGCTTTATCCTTTGTTAGAATGAGTATCATAAAGGGGCCTCAAAAGCGTAACAACCGAGTAGACATATGTAAGCATGCTGTATTCATAGAATCATTTAGTTTTCTAATTTTCGTATATTGCATGAGGTAGGTTAGCTGAAGTGTGAATATCAGCTAGTTTGTATTTAACTTGTAAGACATGTGATATACAAAAAGTTGAAACTGTGTTAATTGATTCTCACACAGGTGGAAACGTTCAGTGTCTCTTATTTTTCTTGTGTGAAACTTAATTAACAGACATAAAATCTTGTGTATAGACAGTGTGCTGTGCTCCTGCCTTTCTGTCTGAAAACTTCATTGAGAGATAAATGTCCCTTCCAGTATGTGGCACCTTTGGATTAAGTCACCTTCTCTTTGTTAGAGTTGACTGTGTTCTGCTCAGGATCCAATGCTACTTTTGCTTTTCTGAAGAAAGTTACTTCACCATAGCGAAGGCCTCCACATGCCTCACAGACTTCCTTGCTCTGAGATCTTGGCTTCTTTATGCAAGTAGAGAAGGGAGAAATGCATTGGATTGAAAATTTTGCTTCAATCTGGTGATCTTATGCGGTGTTTTTTCCTCGAAAAAGTGTGCTTCCATTTTGATCCTGACAATAGTTTCCTTTCCTTGCATCTGTTCAAATTTTGTCAGAGAGGTTACAAAGACTTGAACATTGTGTGTTTATTGTCTTGAAATCCTGGAGCTTCCAGTAACAGTTGTATAGCGCTTGATGCCACTGGAAGGATCTTATGCCCAGCTGCACCTATTTGTGAATTTCCTGCCCTGAACGAGGCAGGTGGGTTGTAATTAAAAATGGGTTCGTTGGACTTCATGCCTTTAAGAATCTATCATTCCAGCATCTGACAAAAATGTGCATCAATAATTATCATACCAAGTAATACATGAAACAGTGTGAATGCTATTACTCCATGCTTCAAAGTTGGAGCAACTTATTGTTATGATTTGTGTCTCGATGTCCACTCAAAGGCTCCTGCAGACATGGGGGCAGGCTTCCAGAGTTTGGGATTGCTTTACAGTCCAGTGCTGGGATTATGGGAGTAAGGGCTACACCTGCCCTGGAGCAGGGAGCCTGCATCTACTATGAGAGGTTTCTGCTCTCTTTCCGCCGCTTTTCCTCTTGCTGCTTTTGCTGTCTTCCACTGCCATGAACTGTTACCCCTCAGCCAGGCCACCCTGCCTTGGAACCAACTGATCGTGGTCTGAAACCTCCACAAACTGTGAGCTGAATAAATATTCCCTTCCTTAATTTTGGGCATGGCGTATTTTCTCATAGCAACGAGAGAAAAGTAAGATATTTATTTATTTATGAACTTAATTGTGTATTTACAACTATATTTACATACTATATGTTCATAGGAGTTGTAAGTTTAAAGGTTACACTTGATACTTGCAAGGCGGAAGCAAAGGACCTTGATCTGAGGGGAACTTCTGGGAAGAGATACCTTTGAACATCATAAAATTCTCTCTAGATCTCATGACTTAAGTGGAGTGTCCATGGAGTCAGAGTCAGTACGGCAGAAATGCAGAACTCCTTGCAACTAATCCCAAGAGCTTTGTATATTTCAAAAGAACATAGTGTGAATAAAAATTGTACATCGGTGGTCACAGCCCTCTCGGTATGTGCTTTGCTGAGCAGCACATGGTTCTGCTCATACCTGGCTAAGTGAGCTACATCTGCAGGAGCTGAGGAAACCAGCAAACATCCACAGCAACAGAATTGCTCAATGCATCCCTAAAAAAAATAAACATTACCGGTGAGAAATTTCTTCGGGTCTACAAGTCCTCATCCAAATGCAACCAACCTCTTACATATTTTAAGCTTCACAGAAAACTCACTTTCATTTTAGCATGAAATGGCTTAAAAAGCAGATTGCTTTTCTGCAAATATCAGATATAATTTCCATTAAGGAAGTAGATATGATGAAGAGAAGATATTTGGTAAAGAGAAGTTATTTGGCATAAAGGGAAAAGCCTGGCCGATGGAGGCCCACAGAGCTGTGAGCAGTGAGAGGGAGGAATGTTGGGGTGGAGGTTGAGTGGGACTTCAAAAGCCAGAGAGGAATGTAGAAATGTGGGAATGTGAGTAGCGTGTTTTAGGCATTTGAGTTGTATCACTTGCTGGCCCTGTAGAGTTATGCTGATAAAATGATTCAAAGTAAAATGTTTTCAATCCAGTGTCTGTGCGATTGCTATTTTTCCTTCAGTCACATGTACACAGTGGATTAAGTGCCCTGTTCTTTAACCACTCCTGTCTAAGGAGGCTGTAGGATGTAATCGAAGAGTGTTTGCATCACCATCCTCATATAGATTCTGCCTTCCTTGAACGGGGTGGTGGCAAACTTTTCTACAGAAGACCCAGAATATCAGAGAATAGAAGACCACATTGCCTGCCTTGGTCTTGCACAGCCAAGGCATTGACTCTGAGTCCTTTCTCTGTTTCCAGTAGCAACCAATCTGGGTTTATTTTTCTTCATTTACTACCTGAGCATGCATGATCCATTTATTTACTCTTACTACACTGTTGCCTTGGGGGCAAGACATTGTTTCATTCTTTGCAGTCTACCTTAAAGCAATGTATACATCAATATTAAATGAGCAAATAATGCAGTTGTGTTCATCATGACTAGACTTATTTACTTGTGTGTTTTCAACTACATTTAGGCATTGTATTTTCATGGAAGTTGCACATTTGAAAGATACACTTGATACTTGCAAGGCTGAGAGCAAATTTCCAAATTTGATCCCAGCAACATAATACAACTCTGTCTTAAAATAAAATTTTTTAAAATATTTAAAAAGAGCTGGGGATGGGACTCATTTGTTTAACATGTAGCGGGCACTGGGGTGAATCCCTGGCACTGCAGAAAGAAGGATGCACTCTTTTTTGTTGTTGTTCTGTTGTGTTTTGGGTTTTGCACCCCTAAAAAATAGCGCTCTGACAGGAGGGCTATAGCTCCCACTTCTAGCTCTCATAGGCTTTCTGTCTGTCTTTCTGTCTTTCTGTCTTTCTGTCTCCCTCCTTAGCTCCCTTCCTTTCTTCTTCTTTTCATATTTTATTTTATTTGTAGTAGGGACTAAACCTAGGGATTTGAAATTGAGCTGTACTTTGAGCCCTTTTTTAAAAATTTTAATTTGGCCACAAAGTCTTGCTAAGCAGTTAAATCTCTTAAGTTAGGCTTGAACTCAGAATCCTCCAGGCTCAGATCCCCAGAATGGCGTGATTACAGGCACGTGCTGTTGACTCAGGAGGAGAGGGACAGTTGGATATAGGAGTGGAAAGAGATTTCATTGACATTCTTCATGTGGATATATTCTTTCTTTTCATTGAAAGGTAAAAACATAACTGTGAATGAGCAAACATTAGTGTGGACTTGGTGCTTCTTAGTTCCCAGATTTCTGTTTTCAAAATTTGGGTAGGTGACTGTAATAATGACAGCCTAAGTCACATTAAGATCCCCAAATGTATTACTACTACAACAATGCCAGGAAACTCACAGAGCTCCAGCACCAAATACCCTGAGGGATTGTGTGGAGGGGCGAAGGCTGACACTGATGCGGCTTATGTGCCTTTGAGAATTCTGTGGGAATCGACAGGACAAATAACTTCACCGAGATATTTCAAATGACAAGTCTTAAGACTTATTTGAATCAGCCTCCCAATGACGGAGGGATTCTCTCTCTCAAAATAAAAAGTGAAAATAACAAAGATTGGGAGATATAGCTCAGTGTGTATCTTGGGTACTGAGAGAACAAAGCAAAAGCTGTGTTGAGGCTTTAGTGTCGTCAGTTTTCATTACTCCGCAGCAGTCTGGTTTCTGAATTCTGCTCTCCTCTGTATTATGCCCCCCAGTGCTTGCTCGTAGCCATTTGGAAATGTCTCCCTTGACCTAGGGACCAGATCTCTTCCTTCTTCCTGTTTTTCTGATAAAATGTTTTGGTCATGAGAATTAACTCCAAATAATTTTTTTTTTTCTCAATTGGGAATCTATTTACAAGATTAAAATCTAATTGCGCTCAGTATAAGGACAATTGGATATATTTTATTACAACAGATCATTGTACTCCAAATGGTGTCAGCCTTTCTGCAGGGGTGCCCTTGTGGATGCTGCCGAGGCCGGGGGCTGAAAGACAGGGTGGAGTGGGGGATAATCTTGTGACTCAGAGTCCAAGACAGGAGTTTTGTCAATTTTTATGACAATAGTTAAATAGAATGAAAGATAAAAGAAAGCATGAAGGGCACGTGTGTGAAGTACAATTCATTCACTGTGCATTTATTCAAGGTACAGTATTACTAACTGATGCTTTAAATAAATAAGGATATTCTGTGATTTTCTCCCCCAAATATCTCTGTGTTATTTATCCTTAAGAGATACTAACGACCAATACTGCATCAATAGAAGAAGTGAAATTTTATCCTTGTATAGTACAGTTATATTTATGCAATGAATTCATAGCATAATCTGCAGTTGGTTCTTAGATGATAGATAAAACAGGAAGGCAGGAATTATCCACACTTCCCTTAATTTGTTTATTTTTTCCCCTCTGATCCACATAATTTGCTGAAACAACATGCTGTGAGTAGAGTGAAATTAGGTAAAAATGGAAGTTTTTATTTTAATACTCTTAGGATATATTTCACCATCTTTCTTTAATTGTCTCTCTCCTCACAGGAAAAAAGAGAACTGTTGTTAAGAGACTTGAATTTATGCTAAGTATCTTGAATTCCTACCAAGATCTCATCATCAGCAAGTTTGGGTTAATGCGAAGAGTGTATTGCTAGGGGAATATGACTACGTGCGTTAGTCAGCTTTCCATCACCGTGACCAAACACTTGAGAAAATCTAGTTAGAGAAGGAAAGGTTCATCTTGGCTCATGGCTGCAGAGGTGTCCATCTATGCTCTCTTGCTCTGTGGCTTCTAGGCTGGCGTTCAGGCAGATAGATCACAGTGGAGGGCGATGGCTCAGGGGCGTGGTGGAGGGGCAGGGTGGAGCGGTGTGGCAGAAGCAACCTCACTGTGTGGTGGTGGGGTACAACCAAGGGTAGGAGCCAGAGAAGAAGAGGCAAGGACCATGTATACAGTCTCTGACTGCAAAGCCACTTCCTCCATCCAGGCATTGGTTCCATTGCTTGAGTACTGAGAAAACAAACTAAAACATGTAGTGGGGCTTTAGCAGTTTTCCATTGCCTTTGATACAGTTTATTGTTCCGTTGCCAGTGACATCACATCAAGAGACCATCAGCAGGTTAATCCTCTCGTGGCATCGGACCCCCTCATGATCCGGCCTTGTCTGCGCAGAGCAGGCTCATGGCGGTCATTTCAGACCTAGGCCATGCTCCCTAGGAGAGTAACAGCTGTGGTTCAGAGTTTATAACTTTTGACTGACTAAACTGATGCTCTGACCCAAGCTATGTTTAAGCAATGACAGGAGAAAATTACATCTCTCATTTATCTTTGGCAGATTAGTCCTTAAAAGACAAAAATTATATTTAACTTCTATATTGCTTAATACTGTGTTAATACTGTATGTTTCTCATCTTAAACCTGTACAAAAAATTGTAGCCCTAGGGCTGTGACCCTTGTTTTCCATCAATGCATACATATGCATAAAAAATATTGTGGAAAAGTGACAGTTAACAGAATCTTTCTGGAATAATTATACAGAGACAGACTTTTTTGTTTAGCATTCCTTTTCTGAGTATCTATCCATTGTCTGATATTATGAAGTTCTTGTGGTGGACATATGTCTTCCAAGGTGCATCTCTTCACAAACAGGTTAATGAAACCAATAATGTAGATTCCCCCAAACCACATAAAGGATTTCTAGAGAGGCAAGAGCAAGTAGTCAAATGGCAAGTTAAGTGAATCAAGGAAAGTAGTACTGTCCCCTTTCAAAGGCATTGGAAAGAAGTGGTAATGGCGCAGGGTTTATGGCCGCAGGACTGGGGTCTCCACAAGTGGGTAGGGAAGAAAATTGAGATGGAAAGAAAATTTTTACACAGGGGATTCTCCCTTTAATCCAGTATCTCTCTTTGCCTAGTTCTAGTGAAAAGGATCATAGCCTTCTAGTGAAGAAGTAGCTAGGCAAGCTCTACTCCTGCTTGTTAAATCCCTTCTTATATTAACTATGTTAATTGGCCCCATTACATGTTAGATTCCAATCCTTGTATTAGCCCTACCTTAATTTTAAGGCTAAGATGCATGAGCTAGAGATGTGATGTTCTTAAAATGGATCTGTAAATTCTGTCTATCCAAAATTTCTCTAATAAAAATGAGGATGAGATAAACATGTAAGAACTGGGACATACATAAATCTTAAACATTCCACATTACTTTCATTATCTCTTTCCCACAGCCTTATGAGGCCATAGATAATAATACAAAAACTAAAATTAGAAACTTCTTTGTGAGTGCTTATTGCTTGGGTCTATAATGCACGAAGCCTTAATTCCAAACACGAACTCAGAAACTGACATTGTTTTACCATCTAACATGTCAAAGGTGGAGCAGAACTGCTTGTGAACTAGGAGCAAATTGAAGATGTATTTTTCTTCCGTAGTTTCTTTCCCACACAGCTTCACAGTGAGTAGAGACATGGAGGTTGCCTGGGATTGTAGCAAACTCACACGGACTCTGCTTCTCACACACACAACGTGAAAGTACCTTCAAACATAATCACACGTATGAAGAAGCCTACATGAAGTTTTGTCACAGCACTGTACCCTCCTCCGTCTCAGAAGCCTACATGAAGTTTTGTCACAGCACTGTGCCCTCCTCCATCTCCTTCCTGTTATGCTTGTGATTAAGATCTCTGACTGACCAGAGCTGATTTATTTGTGTTTTACAAGACTCAGTTGAGCTAAACAGGAAAAGTATTATGAGTTACAAAAATAAGCTTCTCAAAAGATTTCAAGTTTTGATTTCCTGTATTTAAGTATTCCTTGTGGAAGTACAAACATAAATAAAATATTTTTACGTAAAAATATAATGAGCAGAGCAGTCATTTATTCATGTAGAGAGTCAGTTTATTTGTAAGATCCATTTAAGTTTAAAAAACCTGTAGATAATGAAAACATGACACAGAAAAATACATTCTGCTGTGGGTCTCAAGTAGTTACAGGGAGACCGATGCACCAGGTTGCAATATTTTTATTCCAAAGCCAGAACATCTTCCATAAAACCAGAAATATTTTAACTCTTTTCACATCTAACTCCTCTGCTGTACCCATTTGCCCTTATATATTTTTATACAAGTTCATGCTTGACATAAAAATCCTGAAAGTTAGGGCTAGAATGAACCTTATCATGGTATTTTAGTAGTCAGATGCTAAGCAGTATTCTTCTATTTTAAATTCTCTTCTCTCCGAAAAGATCTATAAAAATCAATAGAACTCTCAGAGTACTTGCAGGTGGGTCTCAACTTTCATGGCCCTTTAACCTCCCAGCCTGATACCCTAAACCATCTGCTTTCCAACTCCAGTTTAAGAAGCAGCTAGCCTCAGATCCATGGGTAAATGAACATCCACAGGAAAGTAGATTTTGCTTCTGTCACAGCAGACCCCCTAGTGACCTCACTGCAGATACATAGTGATCAGGCATTCCCAGATTATCTGTGGAGTTGAGACAGATATATTGCTTTCCATTTCCAGTCTATTGTGGCCCAAACAACTTTGGCACAGCATATCATGCTTACAGCTTGCCACATAGCTGGACCCTCTGGCTGCTGGCAATGCATAAAATCCTCAAGAATTACCCAAACCCTGATTAGTCTGTATCCTGCTCCCTGAGATGAAGCCAGCAAAGGGCTAAATGGCTTGGCAATATTAATGTCTACAAGTTTCCCAAAGACCATTTTTATTTTCCCCATGTACAGCTTTTCTGTTTTGGTAGGAAATTATGTTTTATACACATAGCCCCAATTAAATAAAGGATAGAATTGCATTATATTTGGAAAAACTTTACTTTCTCTACCCTTGGAAGCATTTGCAGCCATTAGAACACATTAAAGAATTAAATATCATTGATCACCTTGGCCAGGGACTTTTGTCAGAATCTGCTCATTGCTTGTGATGTATAAATAGACAGAGAAAAAAAGCTACTCATCAGCAGCTGGAAACATGAACACCATGTTATTCAAGGCAATCGACAATGCATGAAAATATACAGTGAAACACAATGTTTTTGCCATGAAGTATGCAAGATATGGCCAGATTCAGATGTGAGTGGGTAGAAAACGTCATCTTACAGTGGTGCAGCATCAGCCTTAGTTTCTGGATAGTTCATCTTTCAAGTTAGTTGAGGGCAAGGAAAAATGAGATATTGCAAAGAAATGGTAAGTGGAATGCCTCCTAAATATTTGTCTTCCAGAGTTCCTGAGAAAAATTATTATAATTTACTAAAGCATAAACCACAGACATGTCTCACTGCTCTGGGATGTTTCATGAGCACCCACTTCCCAACACTCCTCCCTGCAACACACACCTTGAATACCTCTAGCTCCCTGGGATTACATTGCAGGCTAAAATGGCCATCTTTGTTGTGACCATTGACTGTGATATGTCCAAAGACTTGAGTAAAGACTGCCTAGGAGTGTAGTAAAGCTCTAGCTACGTCTGTGCATGACTGACGTATAGGCCAGCAAATGAGGAGGGAAGATGCACCCAGAGGAAGGTGGCACCAACCAATAAACTTGTGGGCTGCACATAATACAAAGGGAAAGAAGGAAGAGTTCTCTTTTTGTTTTCTTAGAGGAGCATCAGAATTCAGACTGGTGTACTGTTAATTCAGGCATCCAGCTCAGATCCTTCAACTTTCCATCTCAGGTCCACGTGGTGACTCGAGCGAGATTCAGGCTTTGATCTTCTCCTGCATCCTCCAGTTCTCTCGTGTGCAGGTGCCGTTTTGGATTCTTCCACCTCTGATTTCACAGATGACAGCTGAGGCTCCTTCCCTTCTCATCCTGTAAACCTGTCTAATTGATCTCTAGTATAATTAGACATATATTTTATACTGATTCTGTTCCTACAGTGAGTCCTAATGCATCCATGGAGCCGTATGTGCTTTACTGTGGACTCTGGACTTA
This sequence comes from Dinomys branickii, assembly GCA_004027595.1. Classification (NCBI taxonomy): domain Eukaryota; kingdom Metazoa; phylum Chordata; class Mammalia; order Rodentia; family Dinomyidae; genus Dinomys; species Dinomys branickii. The sequence continues at coordinate 51,932 of PVLD010008078.1, read as the reverse complement.
ATGTTTTTGTCCCCACCACAATTTCCTATGTTGAAACCTACTTCTCAGTGTTTTGGTGTTTGGCAGTGGAACCTCGAGCAGGTATGTGAAGGTGAAGGTGGGCTCCTATTAATGGGAGTGCGGTCCTTAAAAAACAAGCACCTCTGAGAACTGTGCATAACTCCCCTCATGGGAAGACAGTAAGTCGACAGTAATTCTTGGCCCTGGAGGAGAACCCTCACCAGCTTCAGTCTGCCAAATCTGCTTCCCAGATCATGCTGATCAGTGTAGATTCCAGAATTGTGAAATCTTTATTTGTGTCAGCCACCTGGATCATGACAGTTTGTTATAGAGGCCAATGTAAGATATTCTGTCATTGAAAAGTAGGATTCTAGGGGCAAGGGATGTAGCTCAGCAGCACAGTGCCTGCCTGGCAAGCACAAGACCCTGAGTTTAATTCCTGGTACCAAAAAAAAAAAAAGAAAGAAAAAGAAAAAAAACAGTAGAATTCTGGGGTTGCGCATAGTTTGTTTATTTAAATTTATTTAAATTTGAAAAATATATGTTTTTCTTCAAATATTTAATTTCATTTGTTCATATTTAATATTTATATATTTTCAGAAAATTAAAACCTTGTCACATATATCTTATCTTTTATTATTTGTTAAATGCCCTTGCTTCTGACTTGTTATATTTTGACTTTACCTTGTTTCTGTTTTATGTTCACCTAGTTTTGAACTATGAAAAATGGACTTATTTGATTATATGTCACTGAAAAGAGTGGGGGTCATATCTTTCGTATAAGTGGTCAGTAATTTATCCCTTGAGGAACATCCTGCAAGATTTCAGGATTCAAGATTAGGTGGTGTCTTAGGCCAGGTCAGAGCTTCATGAGGTTCTCGATTTCATGCTGTGAGCTGATCCAGGTACTGGATGCACGAATCCCACCCTCTAATCCCAACATCGCCAGTCAGGGAAGTAGCTGAAGCACAGAGAGCCAAGACTGGAAGTTGCTCTCAGGGTCTGTGGGCCGCCAGTCTGCTCCTTGCAGACACTCTTCTCAGGTGTTCCCCTTGACCAACCTCCCCACCCACTGTCCCCAAGGCTTTCAAATACCTGGATGCCTGCATGAGTCTAACCAGGTCTGAGGTGTTAGAATTTAGTGGGATGCTCAGAGATATAAAGCACTTCCGGAGCACCAAATGAAAACGAAGTCTCCACCCAGACAAACTGTAGTTTCCTCTGTTGAGCAGCCCTGCAAGCTGCCTGTCAGTGCCTGTCACTCTCCGGGGACCGTACTTCCTGTGACGGACGTGAGTGCTCAGTTTTACAAATAGTTGAGGCATCACTCCCTTTTCTTGACAAAATATAAATGTGCTCCATATTTTTTTCAGACATAGTTGCCAAGACATCCGAAGCATTATCATTACTGTTATCTCCCCGGAAGGCTAACGGCCCACCACAAATCCACGGATAGGAGAGTTTTGATCTGAGTAGAAGCCCATTGGCTCTAACTTTCTTCCCAAGAAGGCCTGTTGATTAATGAGGCATGTAGCTCTGCTAGGTGAAGCAGTTAGGGGTTCCAGCCCACCCACTCATCACATTAGGTCAGGCAGCACTCTTGCTCCTGAGTGGACCAGCCATTCTTGGAGGAATATTGACTGTCCTCTGGAAAAAGCATTCTTGTGTGCAGTTTCATGCTTTGGGATTGCTGACCGTCTGTACTGAATCATTTTCAATATTTATAATGTGGGAAAGGACTATTTACCATTTAGGATCACCACCTGATGAATGTCTCCTAAGGAGAATTCTCCTGGAAATCGAAATGAATGAAACTGATGACATTTCTAAATATGATTCCGCTGGGTTCTCCACAATTCTATCTAAGATCGTCTGATAATGTCCCCAGTGCTCCCATAAGCTCCCCTGGGTAGTAGGAGACTTAGCTTGAATTTATGATCTCAAAAGAGTACTTTCAGTTATTTATCTAAGACCCTCATTTTGTGCTATGATTTCTGTGCATTAAAATATCCATATCTATAAAAATATTTGAACTGACTTTAATTATATTCCAAATACTGAACAAATAAGTGACCATAACCCTTAGGAATGGCATACATTTATACACAAATGAAATATACATAGATTAGGTATAAAGAAAAGCTGTTAAAAAGATGTGGTCTTTATTTTAAAACAATATTTCTTGGAGATTTTATTTCTCATTTGTGCAGGGATGTCTCTTTTTAAATAAATACATTAAACTATTATAGTCATACCAGTTGCTGCTCGTGTGTGTGCTCATGCATACATTTGTGTGTTCTGAGGTGATGTGTATATTTAAAATTACAAGGTACCAAATTTTCTCATTTATACACAGCTCTCCAGAGGCAGACTTAGTTGCTAAAAGGGCCTTAATAAAGCTCAAAATCTAAAAGTGCCTAGTTAATGAACTTGGAGTTGTGCTAAAGTGGTGAACACTTTATCATTACTCAAATGGGTGAAAGCATGGCTGCCTCTAGCCCCCCTTAAAAGTTAAACAGTGATATATTGGTGCTAAATAAAGGTTTATCAGGTTAGTATACATCTAACCACTGATAAAAGTTCCTCAGGAAAGGAGCAAATGAAACAAGGACTTATTCAGAAAATGTTGGTTTGTAGATACGCTGTTACAATGGAACTCATCTGAATGACAGCATGGCTTAAGTGTGGAATTTGTACTCCCAGGTCAGGAAACTCCAAGGCAGGAGCCAGAGCCTATCTCAACTCTTGAGATGTGGCCAGAATCCAGGTTGTTTTTCTACTGCATTCTGGCTTTCAGAGACATGTGCATTTTGGAAGATAAGAACAGAATAGCATATTAGCTCCAACTGGTGACATTTGTCAGATTAACAAGAGGAGTAGGAGGGAGACCTCGTACAAGTCTCCATTTTCCCTGATGTGGTTTCAAGTTGAGAGCAGTCTAATGCTTATATCTGAAATCCTGATGTGAAAACGGGAACAGGTTGAAGGCATATGTGCCATAGAGAAAAGCTACTTCCTTCTAGTTTTTACAGACCCCTGACCTAAAGGCACTCTTAAGGGTCACTTCAAGACCACAGACACTGATCACTTTTATTTTTTATTTTCCACTTTGCCTCATGTATTAAATATATTTGTGCATGTACATTATGTGTGCACATAAAATGCACAGCACCATAGCTGAATGACAGCGAGCCTACAGAATATGTCTGGGCCCTTCACAGAAACACTAAACTACAGAATTTTGTGAAAATAATCCCGGAAAATGTAACCTCTTAAGTGAATTCTCCCTAATTCTCCTCAAGGGCATGAAAGCTGCTACTTAAGTGATCTTTCAGATGATTAGTAAAGGTGTCCAGGAAGTCCATTCTGTTATCTAATCTAAGCCACTCTGCCTATAACTCCCCCTTCTTTTGTTCTTGATAGAGAGAAAATGTGCCCATTTCCACATCATGGACAGTGGTGATGGAGTTGGAATATATTTTGATTCACACTAAAAGATAAGAGGGAGGGTAACAGAATAATATCTTCTTAATCATTTATATATTCTTATAGAATGTATGTGCAATCTGTAGTAACAAATCCACATTTAACCAATCATGCCTTCGGTAGGGTAGCTTTCCACATGGAATATCTACAGTAGCTACACAAATCAATCCAATCTCAGCTGTTCTGGGCAGGTGATTTCAGTAGCCTAAGATGGCACTGACATGGGTGTTGGTCATTCTAACAATGGCACAATCAGTGTTTATGAGGGAAATGACACCTGGGTTTGGCTATGTGTCAGAGCAGAGGGAGAGACAGGCAGATGTGCAGGTCAGGGTGGGCAGAGCAGAGAGAACAGCAACAGCATCCACTGGCTACACACAGAGTAGCTATATTTGGTCATGCCAAAAAATGCAACTTCCTTCTCCAAATGTCAAAGCTTCTACTTTGGACCATCATAAAAAATCTTTACCCTCTTAAAGTTTAGAAAACTTCTAGCTAGAGTGGGCATTTAATCTTATTATACATGGGGTATAAGCTACTATAGAGCCTGGTTTCTACTTTTAAAATCTTGTTACTGAGACAAGGTTAATAAAAGATGATTATAGGCAAGATTTGATTTCTTTCCTTTGCATTAACTTGTAGTGAATATCTAAATTTGGTGTCTAGGTAATGTAAGCTGAAAGGGTTAAATTAAACTATCTCCATGAGCCAACTGAACTCACTAATTCTTTGACTAATTCTATGAAAATAAAAGCCAAAGGGATTTCAAGACAGAAGTAAAAGAGACAGTGAGAGGTAATTCCCTGAACGTTAGATTGGGGAGCATTTGGCTGATATTGAAAGAAGAAGTAACTTAAGTGGGGACACAGGGATGGGTGAAGGTTACAACTGTAAAAATGGAGAGAGTATGGAAAGCACAGGCAAAGGCGAATGTGAAGCATCATTCTGATACAGGGGAAAAGCCCCAACTTGAATGATATCTGAGACAAGTTCATGTTCTCTAAAATAGAAGAATGAATTTTAGGAACAACGGAGGTGAAGAGCAGAATTTATTGAAAGAAAGACAGCTTCTGTCTCAGAGAGGGACAGAAGGAGACCTGAGTCATTGCCAAGTACACTGTCTTTCCTAGGGATTTTAGCCACAAGGTGAGGCATGTCCAAGGTGAGGGGGTAAATGCAAAATCGGTAGGATGAAACTATGGTCAGCTAATGAGAATTTTTCAGGTAAAATTGATTGAATCAGGATCAAATGGGGAAGCAAGACATGCAGCAAGCAGGCATGAACACAGAACAGGGGCTTTTCCTGTAAGAAAAGGTCAGGGACTCTTCAAGGTGATTGCTACCTACTTAGAATATCAGTCTCTGGTGTCTGTCCCCAGTGAGGTATGTGGGTGTGTTTGTTTAGCCTTTCATCTTGAGGTCTGGCCCACAGGAAATATGTCTCCATTTGCAAGGCACCCTGTCTTCCATATTGGCTCCTTCCAGGGCCTGGCCCCATCTGACTGTCTGTAATATTTCTATCTAACTCAGCTGCCTATAACAACTTGACCTTGCATAGATTGGTTCAATCCTTGGAAGGAAGTTTTCTGTACAGTCTCCAGGCAGATTATAGGCAGCCATGCATGTGGATGACTAAGACTGAGCAAAAGCATTATCAAATGCTAGTCACAAATTCTTCCCAGCAGACATAGAGGAAAGGAGGTTTGCATCTATGATCATCTGAAGCATGAGAGTACAGTGGTAGCCAGGGCATCAGCCATCTTTTCCCTATTTGAACCAATCTATAGATGGTTGATCAAAAAAGTAATCAAGAGCAAAGATATAAGAATTAGGACTTGTGCATCAAACAAAAAAAAAAATAGGATGGTACTCTCATGAAATCACAAAGATCTGCTAGAACAGACTGCATTTCCATGTTGCCTTGAATGACCTGCTCAGGTTTCATTCAGCAGAACCTGTCACCCACAAGTTGCCACAGAACCTGTCACCCACAAGTTGCCAGAGGTGAGCTGGGTCTGCTTGTCACTGTCGGCCTGGAACAGGGAAGTGAGTGAGGGATACTAACATATAGGTTCTCGATGGGAAGAACTTGGTGACATTAAGAAAACAGCCAACGAGGTCCTTCTGCTGTTGGGAACACCCTTGTTTAGAAATGATGAGAAAGGGAAGGGTTAGTTTTTAATTTTGTCTTGAAAGCACCAGTGATAGAATTGTGACTGAGGGCATTAAGATCAGAGGTAAAGGGGAGGAATTATCTTTCACAGAGAGGAGGTTTAAAAATATTTAGTGGGCATATTAATAATCAATGAAATTTTTGAAAGACCTCTAATAACACAATCTTAATTGCATACTTTTGCCACTATAACATATGATGGATTAATAATATTGAGGATTTACAAGTATTCATGAGTAGCTCACTCAAAGTTGTAAGCATAGGAAGATTGACCTAAAATAAGAACGAACTCTAAACTAAAGGTATTGTCTTATTTCATGCTTGCACTATGTTGGAATGCACAGACTTATTTTGTTGTTCAGCACATTAGAGAACATTTTCCAAATATGATATATGTTCTTCATAACCTACATTGAACAATTTGATATGAGAGACAAAATATTATAATCTATTCAGTATGGGCTGCTGAAGTGCCCATTTTTTAATAGAACAGATGACAATTTTCATGTCAGCTTTGCCAAACTGAAAATAAATATGTCTGGTAGAAAATAGTCTAAGTGAAATTTTGTAAATGAAATAATATTCCTTAAAGCTAGGTACCAGTGCTGGGTCTGGGGCATCATTTGTGAGCACAAAGAGCTGATAAATTTAGACCGGGAAAGCAACAGGTTACCAATGATCTCTCTTGGTACTGATTTATACATGTAGGCTCATGACCCAGACATCTACTAAGTACAAAGAAAGGAAGTGAAATGCAACTGAATGGTGAATTGGAAGCATTTTAGTATAGTTTTGCTGTTATCAATTCTTCAGTGAATTGTGAGGTCCCTGAACCAGGAAATTGTTGAATAACATTTGTCTGTCATATTATTACCAGTCCCAAACTGGCTATATGGTGATTATTTAAAAAAATCATTCCAATTAATACATGATTGCTAGACTTTTAAAAAATAGTTTTACTTTTTGCTTACTTAATGTTTACCTGTGACCCTAAACTTGAAAATTGTGAGCAATGTCTGAACCAGATGACATCTGCTTCCCCTGGCTATGAAATGTATGGAAGTAGAATAAGACAAAACAAGTTGAAATAAGTAAATCAGGACTCAAAATCACATTATTACTTTGCAGTAAATTTTGTATTTGCAGTAAAGTTCCGTAGACGGAACAAGCCCACAATAGTTTCAGCAGACATTCACAGCATGTGAGTCCAAGACCTAAGCAGGGTTTGTTTCGAGTTTATTTTCTGAGTGGTCTTGGATGCTCTACTTCCTTCCGGCAATGTCTTCGCCGTCTCCTGTATCATGTCTTATTTCAGCTCTTCCGACAGAATGTCAAGCACTAGCAGTAGAATAATCTGTACACTCAGTGGGAGAGAGATGCAGACCAAATACACATGGAATAGGGAAAAAGAATTTTCCCGCAGTTGATCCATTATTCTCCCTAGAAAAGGAGGAGATCTGCTAAGCATATGGCAACAAGCTCATAGATCAGTAGGGGGAACTTTGAAATATATGGCCATCCTGTGAAAATTTATATCTCCACTCCAGATATGTTTTGATAGTATAAGTAATATTCTCATAAAATTTTTGGAGTGACACATGAGAGATGAGGGGAATCATAATATGAAAAGCACATGTTAAATCCTTGCAAATGTGGAGCCCTCCGTCTGCCTCATGAAGACACGAGTTTATTCTATTCTGCTCTTCCCCAGTAGCTGAGTTCTCTAATAACTTGAGATCTGTAACAAGAAGAAAGCTCAATACAATTAGTATGTATAATGAGCTTAGGTTAGGGAATGCAAGACAGTCTGGACCTTGGATTAATATGCTTTTTTAAACTAACTTGTCAAGATGAATCCACTGAGGATAACGTTTTCCTTGCCAGCATACAATAACTTTTATTTATTTGATACTATTTCTTCACTTCTGAATCTTCAGGATAGACTTGGAAAAGAAATTCTGCTAAACTTATGTTTTTAATAAAGTGCCTTAAATGCTAACATTTCTTTTACTTACTTATTCCCAAGATATATGTTAGATCTATATGTTATGGGAGAAGATTCAGAAGAGACCTGAAAATAAGTTTTCTCTCCTTTTTCTGGTCTTTTTACTTGTGGGTGAAATGGTTTCTGAATTATCGAATATTCCACCGAGAGCTCAGCAGGTGATTCCAAATTAAATTCACAACCTTCCAAGATGACGTTTCCCCTGGAAAGTCCCAGAATATAACTCTACCAACTGGATTCAAACCAAATCTTTTTGTGATAAGAAATAAATCACTGAACTGTGAAATCAAGAATGGCACCCTCAATTCAAGCACAATGGGTAAGACTAAGGAAGCAAAACATTAGTATATATTGTAGCAAAGAGTTTAACAGATGTGTACAAATTAGGAAAATTCCTTAGGGGCTCAGATTCTGTAGCATTAGAAGTTCATTCTTGTTATAACTTTCGGTAAGTGCTAATCGATAGTTAGCTGTTAAATTGTATGTGTACTTTAATGCTGTTCTTTTCACTCTTATTCACTCTCCATTTCTTTAGAAATGAGCAGAAAATGGGTGCACCTTGAGAAGATAACATCAAGTGAAATAAATCAGACAAGGTTAAATATCACATAGTTTCTCTAATAGGAGAAGCCCAAATTACAAAGGGGGAACACAAAAAGGTAGATAACAGGAGGTAGCGCGGCAGATCTCTCTCTAATGGGGAGGGGACTAGGAGAGGGTGGGAAAGGGGAGAGGGGAGGAACGAAGGATGAAAAAGAATTAAGATGCATTGTGTGCGAACTCCACACAGGAACACAGAAGTTATGAATACAGAAATAAACAAATTGACCTGAAGTAACCAATGGAGTCAGTTAAAACATGCAGAAAAGAAACGAAAAACAGACATCATTTTCTATCTGGGATAATAATGTAATGATCTGTAACTTATTTTTTCATCAGATTTAGATTTGATCACACTATACAAACTGTGTATGGAAAGAAGAAAGATTATTATAGTTTTCAACAAGCCAGGTTTAGTGCGATTAGTTTACCGTAGATAAGATGGGACTAAAACATTTTGCTGCAAAATGCATTTTAAAACTTTTATTAGAGCGTGTTTGCAGTGCACAATGACTCCATTCATCGGTCGGGGCGCGTGCAAGAACATTACACACCCTAATTCTATTCTCATCCTTGTTCTGACAAGAATAAAAGAATAACTACAGATATAACATTTGCCCCAATGTGTTTATCATGCAAGCAAATAGCGAACGTTGCAAAAATCACAATGTATTGACTCTACTTAAAAATAGAGGTAGAATGAACTTACAAAGAGTAGAATAAAGGTACTCTTCTGGGAGATGTAATTGCAGAGGGTATTTGTATTTCCTTGGTATTGTATTTTACCTTGTAATGAACTACTAAAAGTCTTTGTTATGACTTTAAAATATTTGAAGTGATCCGATGGCCCCCCCGTATCACTTAGTAAAATCGAGCCATTTTGGTAAGACTCACAAGAGACCTGAAAGTAAGTTTCCTCTCCTTTTTCTACTCTTTTTGATGTGGGTGAAATGGTTTAAGCAGTTTAAGAATCACGTAATGCTATTTTGGCATTTTCTTCTCTTAGATAAAAATCAGGAGTATTTCAATTAAATGAGTGAATTTTTCATAAGATTTATTAACTGGCAGTACTTTCAATAATTTGAAGGCATTAACATTTATAACTAAATTGATTATTAGTTGTAAATCAGTATGTCCCTGAGCACTACACATCTGATTTTGCATTTATTGATTATATATGTACTCTATTTTTTGGACAGCATGATCATTTCATTTTAAGGTATCCATTATTTATATAACAATATTAAATTTGCTAATGCAGTTAGCACTGTTGTAATATTTTACTCGACCAACTTAGTCATCAAGAAAAGTAGAGAAGATAGTATTTCATTGACAATTTTTTATTTGCTTTAGTATTTCACTTATTTTTCCTTGTTTAACCATAGTCATTATTAGCACATGGTATCCTCATCACTGTATTCTTATCTACTTTACTCTGAGTTAGCAATGAAACATCTCTCAAAGTATCTGTATGCATTGCAGTCAAGTTCTTTGAGTTTTCTCAAGTTCCTGTGTATTTGGCACCTTAATTTGTACTATTCAAGTTATTGGGATATAAAATTTGTATCTCATTTCACTTAAAATTGGAAGCAGTATCTCTCTCAGATTTTATGTTACAAATTTGGAACTCTAAAAGGACAGCAGCATCACTGCAGAGTAGATGGTAAATTCATATTCTGTCAAATCAACTGGATGAGCCTTTCCTTTTAAGCATCCACTATACTACAGCCTCAGGAGAGTGTGTCTTCTGACTTGAAAAAGCAGTATAAACACTGAACCATCATTTAATCTGAAAGTAAAGCCTTCATGAACAATCTTAAATCATAAGCTTGTTTGCTAACATAAATTTCAAATAATCATTTTATATCATAAATGCATATGTACAACTTTATTAATTTACTTTTTCATTGTCTCTCTTCTTTTGCAAAAATATCAGCCAGTAATTCAGATATTATTTTTCTCTCATTTGGCAAAAACAATCTCACTGTGGGGAGCGTACAATTTCTGTAGTGGCAGAAAATGTGTGGTCAGATCTGTTCAACATAACCACAAGTTCCCTGTGTCTTACCCTTGTCCACAAAGCTTCTCACAGAAAGGGACTAACATCAGGTGATTCTGAAATTTGGCCAGTAACTGGTAATGAATTTTCTTGATGAACTTCAGAAAGCCAGTGACGCTGTTAAAATGTCCAGGTTGAGTATATCCCTTTCTTTCCATTGGAAAGTATGGAGCAAACACTACCATTCAAAAACTTTATAAATTGTTCCTTTCCTTCCCATTTTGAGTTCAGTGGCAGCAGATAAAAATAGGAGAGCTACATATAAAACAGCAGGACCAGGTACTCAGACTCACCAACTTTATCATCAAGTCATAATTTTGCTTTAAATACTTCTTGTTAGCAACTTAAGAACTTTATACCTGACTTAGAAATCAGAAGCTGATATTCCTTCCAGGTGCAATGCTCTGTGCTTTTCTAGTACAGTGCTGTTTTTCTTTACCTATCCCCAACTTTGCACATCCATAATTATTAACTGAGTTACTCATATTGACAGTGATACTAACATTTCAATAAAAATGACAGAACTGAAGTAACTTCCCTAAGAGCCTGGGCCTGTGTAAACATCACAGACAGAACCACAGCCAAAAAGATGGCCTGGCTACCTCTGGTTAATGCCATCTTGTTAACCATGTTACAAACCCAAAGGCTAATCTGAAGGCTACTGAGCTTAATTTTATAATTAAGTTGAAAGGAGAAAGCAACCTGTGCCTCATATACTTACGTGTGTGTGTGTGTGTGTGTGTGTCTTGCATTATATCGATACTCTTTCAAATGAAACTTGTTTGATCTTTCTTTCTTAATAAGAAACTAAACTAACTAAATGCTAACTAAAAGACATTAAACTAGCTAAAGTCTTAGTTAGATTTTAGAATACAGTGATACTTACTCTCCTTTCTTTTCAAGACTGAATGGTGAAATTACAGCTAACTGCCACTGAGTGGAGGAAACTCCAGGTGTTTGTATCGCTTTACATTTCTTTATTGAAATCTTGACTTTAACAAACAGTAAAAAGTGTCTTTAGTTCTTATAGATTCCAGAGAACCTGGACAAATGTACCAGTTTATTCTACACATGAAAGGAAAGGCCTTACCTTACCAAGTGTTAATGTCTATCAGTGCTATTGAAACAATATATATCACACTTTATTATTGAGAGAAGTCACAGGGGGAAATATTCAAGAAATGCACAAATATACATGTGTACATAATTTATAACACCTTAAATGGTTCATGTTTTTCAAAAGGAAAATATATTTTTGCCCAGGAATGTTTGCACTGAGGTATGAAGGCATGCAAATGTATAATTTGCTTTGCTGAATTACACATAGAATCAGGGCATTGTGTGAATTGTCAAAGCCCTATAACAACATATACTGCAAATATCTTAAAGAATATATTTGGAAGGCCGGGACTATAGCTCTGCAGCACAAGCACCTGCCTGGGAGGCGCGAAGTCCTGAGTTTGATTCCCAGTACCAAAAAAAAAAAAAAAAAAAAGAGTATACAAGTAGATTATATTGTAGGAAGTATGAGCCATCTTGCTTATGATAAGTGTTTTAAATATTCCATCATATGAAACCTATAAGAACCAGAAATAACTTACTGAGTCAACTAACTCTATAGTCTCCACAAAGGAATAAGCAATGGTTATATAATGCGGCACAAAACAGTGGATTCCTACAGTGAAAATATACATATACTGGCGTGACATAGTCCTTATCTCATCCCTTATGCATTGTATTGATGTGACCTGTATCTAAGCTTAATTTGCTGTGAGGCTTCCTCCTACAATGATCTCATTACAGCTTCTGCCTCCAAAACTTCAAACTTACCACAGTAGTGACAAATAACTGGAGGTCAATAAATATTTGTTTCAGTTGACCAAAGAAGTCAGTCTCTCCCTTTAAAAAATGTGGCTGGAGATGTCACAAGCTTTTAAAAACCAGTGCTTAAAAGAAGGAGGCTGGGAGAGAGAGGAGGGAGAGAGATAGAGAGGGAGGGGGAGAGGAAGGGGGAGGGAGAGAGAATGAATCCCTGGGACAGCCAACACGGACAAATCCAAGGTTATAAAAATGAGCCAACTGGTAAGTGGTTTAGCTCTGCTCCGACTCAGGGAGGAGAGGGACAGAAACACATGTATTTAGTGGTTTTTTCATAAAACGCAGTGGCCAGGCAAATTTTTTCTTTATCACATTTAATCAGCAATTTTGTACAGTGCTACCCATGGAGCTGCATTTAATGGTTTGTGTATATTTTATGCTATGAATAAATTTACCATATGACAATGGCATATGATGGCATTTTGATATATGTTACTACTTGGCATTGGTGAAAGTTGCATTTACTTCCTTTAAAGTGTTCATCCTATTTTGCATTCTTGGATCTATCGATTGTAAATTATTTTACAGGTGATTAATTACTATAATGAATATGCCAGTGATCTTAGCTCATGAATACAGAATTGCAATCATGTAATCACACACTTTCACCAATACAATGTGAGCACTTGGAGAGGAATCATAAAATGAAGGGACTGACAAGAATGGAAAAGCATTACCTTGTTTTAACCATTAAAATCACAATTTAACAAGTAGCAGAAATATTTCTGGAAAAATGATCTAAAAAAAGGAAGAAATTGTTTGCTGGTCCCCTGGATTTTGTTATGTCTGATTTTAATTCATCTCTTCATCTTACATTTCTTCTAGGTATCTTTCCGGAAGAGTTCAAGATACGATATTACAGTGATCCCCCCACAGCCATGTTTGCAGTAGCACAACTGATAGCAGCTGAGTCTTGGAAGCAGCCTGTGTGTTGCTGAGCAGCTGAGTGGTAAAGAACGTGTGGTAACTGCACACAGTGGAGTGTTGGAAAAGGGATGCATTTGGAGGCCATACTAGTAAGTGACATAATCAGACACACAAGCTTAAAGGTCACGCAGTTTCTCTTATATGAGAAACTCAAACTACAAATATAAAGCAAAGCAAAAGGTAGAGAGCAGGAAGCAGGGCAATGGATCTTTCTCAAGGGGAGGGGTTCAAGAGACGGAGCGAAGGGGAGGGCGGGCAGGGGGAGGGGACTGGCAAAAAGGCGCGAAGGTGTGTTCTGTGCGCGCACCAGTTTCCCCTTAGGAATGCAGACATTATGTGCTACAAACTAATTTAAAAACTAGCCCTAAGTAGATAGCTTCAGATGACCCTGCAGATATATTTTTCAAGACCATTTTCAATATTTCCCCTGAAAACCTAAGTGGTGTTTTTTGTGTGGTGATGTCCTAGTTGTGTAAACAGAGCGTTTTGCTGCACACACACACACACACACACACACACACACACACACACACAAATACATGTCCGTAGATTTATCTTGTAGCCACACATTTCTGAAATCGTTTAGATACATTTTCACACGTATAGAATAGCAACAATTCAGTCATGTTCCACTATCCAATTTCATCCAGCAGTAAATTGTGTTCAAATAAAATACTATCATGTGAGGTACTGTGTGGATCTGCTTCCTCCACCACTCGACTGCCTAAAAATAAGCTACTCTTCCTAGAAAGGTAGTTGCAAAAAGATTCCTTCGAATTCAAAGCATTAGAGCCATAAAGGAAGCTTTGTGCACCAAGCTGATCTCTCTATTAGGGCTTCTTTTTTCTCCCCTCCCTAGCATGGGATGAATTCACAAATCACTGGAAACCTCCACAATGGAGGAGAGACACTTTATGAACATAAAGTAAATAACGGTTGAGCTATTATTTATCACAGGTAGATCTGCCTTGGTTCAAAAATGTTCACCAAGGAAGCAAGCCTCACATTTCCTTAGAGAATGACGCTAGTTTGTGTCACGCGAGGGGAACGCTAACTGTGGAGTTCTTGTTCTGCTGGGTGTACTTCCCAGCACTCACTTCATAGATTCCAACCGTGTAATTACACTATACACTATTATATGAATGAAGTCACAATGACTGCAGGTAAATCTACTTGCACTTTACACACATGCTCAGTGAGAGTATTACATGTCCAATACCATTACATTCTCAAACCATCATTCTGGCAAATTCTGCTAAATTGCTGGGAAATGTTTCTTGTTCTCATTATAAATGCCCACATTCTGGAATCCATAGCAGTGGAAATTTAGGTAGCTATGTTCAGTGTGGTGCAGACTGTCTTAATTAAGTCATAGCACAGAACCTATGGTTTAGTTTCTGCTATCCTATTTTATGAATGAAAAATCTGAGAGTAAGACATGTGAAGGCATTTTCTGACACTTTGTTACCTAACAATTGACCAAAGAAGGCATTAAATTATTTATACAACATATACTCAGTGGCTGAGATGAATATATTTTACATGTAGGTTGGGATGTATATGAAATGAAGACTTTAAAGAAACTGTTGCTACTTTTTTGCATTTCAGATAGGGGAAAATTATGCCTTTATTATATTGTTACTTTATGAATGGTACAGCTTAACTTTGTACTCTGCATTTTATTATATAGAATAAGAAGACATGTTTTGGCTGATGTGGAAAGGCTTTGGGCTACATCTAAAAATTTATTTTCTCAGCACATCCTGTTTCCAAAAATCTCTCTTCCTGAAGAGTGTTAAAATCCAGGGTTATCTCTTTGTGACAGTGGAAGATTTATGTGCGTTACTGAAGATAGGAAAATGAAGTATTGTCAGGACCATGGACTTAGGGTTCTCTGCAGGATTAGAGAAAACATGTGCAAACACACATCCTGATGGACTGAAACTGTACTTCTGTGTGGCTCCTAGTTGGTTTGAAAGCAGAGGCACCTTCATTAATATTATTTAAAAGTATATGGAATAAAAAAGGAGGTAAGGTGGATGGAAGAGTTCCCTCCAAGCCACCATTGCCTCCTGGGCCTTTTGTTCACCCTCAAAATCAACTCAAAGGACCACTGGAACATTTCCTATCTTGGCCCAATACTCTTGATTGAAATTATAAGGTTATTAGTTGAATGTTTCTGGGGCAGCCAGCTCCCCTTCCCCTGTGCAGTTTGTGACATCTTAGATGCCCTGCCATAGACTGACACATTCTTCACCTGGTCACCTATTTTACATTCTATTCTAACTTCCAGGATATCCAATCCTGAACTCAAAATCATAACAGTACAGAAGCCTTAAGAAGACAGAGTTCTAAAGGAACGTGTTCTAATATAGATAATATCTTTCTCTACTCACCGTTGTGGCACGTGGTCATAATTTCCCATAATCCTTGCCCATTTCTCTGTGCATCCTAGATTGGCACCTGTGACACAGGGCTTCACCCGGATGTACTCCTCACCAGGACACCCCAAGAACATGATTACAACAGTTGCATACAGTTCTTCAACTCAAAGGACTTTCAAGGAACGAACATAACCAAATTTGAGTGATCAACCAAGTAAGGACTCACACACAGTGTGATAAAAACATAGTCCACGCCGCTTTCTGAGGCAGCTCTGGAAGTCCCCTTCCTTGTCTTTTCACAGCTTCCTCTATTTCTTTAATGGATCAAAATGTTTACGGCAGTTTTTGTCAAAACAAGAACATAACTGTGTGTCCTCATCCCCCTTATTCACCAGATCTGGCATCCTGTGACTTCTGACTTTTCCACAAAGCCATAATGGTTGTGAACAGGAAACATTTGTCCCATCAGGGCATCATGGCATTCAGCATAGAGCAACTAATGCCCCTCACAGAGCTGGATTTGCAGAACATGCCACAGGTGATGGGAAAATGAGTTCCATGTGATGAGGAGTATTGAGAGAGGAGTTAAAGTCAATGAGGGTTTTACAGAAAATAATTTTAAACATTTATTCATGTACCATATTTTTCATCATGCCTTGTATAACATTAGATCAGTGAGGAAACACAAGTTGCAAGAAACTCAGCTTTGGAAAGGATGTCCAGCCTTCCGTACTGGAATTGTAGGAGGCCCACCTGAACCTGACTGTGCACAGTGCAGTTGAGTATGCTCCGTAGGAGACCTACGTATGTCTGTACTCTGCTGCTTTGTCTTAGTGCATCTCAAGCTACAACATACAGTTAAGGCAAAACCAAGCAAAACTCGTTGGTGCCTTAACTGCTGTAGCAATCTGTGTTCTTGGAAGGTGAATAAAAGAAACCAGCTGTGCTCACCTGCTATAAGCAAGCAAGCTGCTGTGCTCAGGATGAGGTGCGGCTCATAGTGTAAAAGAAACAGCTCCATACAAGAGGCATGAAGGAGGGGCCTCAGGCAACCTGGTAAAGGCCTGACCCACAGCCTTTGCTGGGCCCCTCCCTAGGAATGAATCACACACCTAGATGCTCTTCTTTCTGTGAAGGTCAGACATGGACAGATTCTCAAGATGACCCTGTTTATGGGAGCAAAGACAGTTTCTCCTTGGAAGCCTTCTGGAGACATCCCATGATAGAAGAGTAATATTCTCTTTGCAGAAATGAGTACGTTTACCAGAAAAGAGACACACTCATCATCAAAGCACAACCTCTTATTTTGTCAGAGCTCCACTGAGACAACTTCATCCCAGATGAGTTTGCCGATTGATTTCCCTAGGGATTCGTCCTCTGTATGTCAGCTTTCAGTGGCAGGGCAGATGCCCCACAGTGAGAAAGCAGGACTCAGGGGAGGACAGGAGCTACCAATGGCCACCCCTGGGGAGCACAGGTCCCAGCAGAAGGTGGAAATCCCACGCTACCATTTTTCGCTTCTTGTAGCATCCCAGTGCCTTATGTTTGACTTCAGGTCTTTCTCCATCAAGGATTTCAAGGTGTTTTAGTGATTTTTTTTTATTAGTTGCTGTTATAGCTTCATAATGTTTGCCATACCATGTATCACAGTGCACAGTACTGCACATTTCAGAATTGCTCGTAAGTGCATGATCTCCTTACTCTGTCCCCCCTTATCCTGTCTTTGATGGATTCTCTTCATTTACCATAAAATCTAAATACTGTAAATGGTTCTTAAAGCATTTCATAAGCTTGCCTTCCCCCATCTCTGATCTTATTACTACTTTGCCACTTCTGCAGTCTATAACCTGCCCTCCTGGCCCAACTTAAACTCGATTTTACTGTGATGTTCTGTCTAGTCCTTATTCACAGACTTTATTCCTGCAGAGAGACTTGTGCCTTCTGTTGGAGTTGTCTGCCCACGATCCTATGCTTCTCTGTGCAATGTGAGCTCCTGGAGAGAAAGGATTCCTAAGTGATACCCACCACCCCATCCAGTGAGCTGCTGTGCACAGGGTGGAAGGAAATGACAGATACATTTTAAAACAAGGAAGGATATCATTGCTCATTTTTGCCATCTTTGTTTCATGTTTACAATGTGCCAATGCTAAGTTGTACCTGTAAAAAGACACTTATGTATAGTATATTTTTACTTGTCTGTATATTAAAGCATAGAGTCATTGCAATACACCACTGGGACAAAAAGAGAGAAACCATTCAGACACCAGGAAGGGAGCAGTCGGATCTACTTAGGCCCCAAAACACGGGAGGTGAACCTCCAAGGACGAGCAGCGCAGTCTGTGCAGAGCAGAACTGAGAGATTTCCTGATGAAAGAGGACTGTGATGGAAGTGGGAGGTCCACACAGAGAGAAAACCAGCAAGCGAGTAGGAGATTTAGAAGGAGATATAAATGTATAATTTGAAGAAATTTCAGAAGGAAGAATGAAACAAGAAGCATATACTTCAGTAAACTTAATCTGACATCCTTTAGGGAATGAGTCAGATGTGGAATCCAGGGCACAATGAGTCTGGAATAATTCAGGGTCTCAGCAGGGACTGTATATAAGAAAGGGAACTTTCTTTTCCTTTTGTCCTGAGGAATAAACTCAGGAACTCTGTGCTAAGCTGCATACCTGTTTCTTTTTTGTTTTGTTTTGTTTGTTTGTTTGCTTTTTTACGGAGAAAGGGTCTTGCTATGTCATTCAATTGCCCAAGCTGGGCTGAGAGTTGTGACCACAGAGTGCAGGGGTTGCAGGCGCATGTCCCCGGGTCTGCCCCCCCCCCCAGGTTTGATTCCAGCATACGATGGATCATGCTATTTTGAACAGTGCTTCTCTTCTCCCCAAGTGAGGATGTTGGGAAGGAAGCAGTTTTGAATGTGTTGAACTTCTGCGGATGCAGAGGACGTCCAGAGGTAGCTGACAGTTTGGGAAGAGACTGGCTGCTGCCACTAAGCTGTGAGGCATCAGAGGGCACTACCTACCTCGCGGTCCTCTTTGAGGAGACTGGGAATGCATGTGGAATGGAGGAATACAGATGAGGGGCGGGAAGACATGAAGGGGAGGGAAGGAGAGAGCAAGGCAGGCAGAAGACAGGAGGGGCACAGAAGACAGGAACCAGGAGAGGGAAGGAGCTGGAGACAAGAAGCTTCGTGACTTTCAGCACTTAAGTGTCAACGTGAGAAAGTATAGGGCAAGAAGCACAGCCAGAAGGACAGGGTTGGGGGTAGAGTCCTCACTCTGGACACTAAAGGTGAAATGAAGGACGGGAGGTATTTGTATGATTAATACCAAGTGGTGCAAATCAAGTATGAGGATCAGAAAATGTGGCACTGAAGTTCTGAGCAGCCAAAAGCACACCCCAGCGACAGGGGGTGTTGGAGTGGTTTTCAGCGGGGGGGAGGGGGGCTAGAAATAAAAGAGAAAGCTTGGGATCAAGCCATCACCATCACCTGATGGTGACAATTAAGTACATATCTTATTTGAAATCACTGACATATGAAATTATTACAAAATCTGAAAATATTTTTGAGTAGATTCAGAAATGCTATCTGATAATAATGAAAATGGCATTTCATCTTAATACCATCCACATAAAAACCCTGATAATTAAAAACAACCTTGAAAGTCATAAAATACAAGAAATTCTTCACAAAAGAGGATGCCTTGTAGGGTAAATAATTCTATCCTCATGAAATATACTTAAGTTATAATCTATAAGACAAATCCCTTAACTTCTTTTCCTGCTTAGCTTAATAACTTACTTCATTTAAAAAGATTATGCATATTTTAGCACAATTAATCTTCCTTCACTTTCACAGAAGTATTGCGAGTTAGAGCAGATACTTTGACATCTGTTTAACCTATAGATTAATTGTGGGCTGCCAAAAATAAATGATGTTTTACAAAAGCGTAGATCAAGGTGACCAAATAGATGTTTAAATGTGGAGCAGCTGAATGGACCAAGCAATGTAAGCAGTTCGTCTTCTTGGCAGATTTATTTCTCATTCTAACCAAACATATTTGCATTCTGGTGTAAACCCTCTTCTCCTCTGAGCATTGCTGGTTTGTGTACACCAAGAAATTAATATCTGAATTGTGTGCTCAAGTAGAAGCTTCAGAGTAAAGAGCTAGAAGCCTTCCTTTGAAACACACACCACATCAAAAGTTTTCCCCACAACCTGGCCTGACTGAGGGCTGCAGCGCACCACCGGCAATGGCAGCGGTGTAGTGTTTTCTTTCATGGGTCATAGCTTAAAACTGTGGCATCTGTGTAAGATGAGTGTATGTTTGACATGTGTTTATATACACATATTTCAAATGCAGTGGTAAAAAATTACTAATAGATTTTCAACCTATTTGCAAAATATCAAATAACACAAATTCCCCGACTTAAAAATGTGTCAGGGTTTGCATAAAGACATAGGTTATGGAGTAAGTGCTTTGTAAATGGGTACAGGGCCTACCTTCTGTGTTCATGAATCTGCATCCACAGAGTAAACCAATCGCAGCTCTTGCACTGTGTAGTTGGCCTCTGCCGGTTTATCTGGGTGGGCAGCAAAGAACTCTGTTTATAATACTGGGGAATGACTTCATTGTTGACATTCCACGGTATAAGATTACCAAGTAAATTGTAACATGAGGCTTCCTTTTTAAAATTAGTCTTGACTTACGAGTTTAGAGTAATTCTATCTTTTGAGGAAAGAAAACTTCAAGCAAAAGGTGAAGTCCTTTATGCTCCTGTTTACAACGGTACTCTACAGACCTTTAGACATAGTATCACTTTCAAGTGTCACATTCTGTTGCAAGTTTAAGCAAATCTATGAAACTATTTTAGAAAGCACACTGACTGGATTTTATTTCATTAACAATAGTAAATATATATGATGGGTTGAAAGACTAGGTGTTTAATTGTGCCCTGTTCATCAAATATTATTTTTAGTAGTTTCTTTTTTATTACCCATAGGTCGGTAATCTAAAAATATTTTTATATATATTTCATAACTCTTATATCCTTTTTACTTTCAAGTGTCCTCATGGATAGTATTTGTTCCTGGCTGTGTGAACTATTATAAAAATTAAAATGTTCACACATACTGGGTTGTCCATAGCTATTTGTTGAATGAGAAACATCTGACCAAACTGCTCTCATAAAAGCCAGGAGTTTTGAATCTGGTGATTTTATTCCATCCTTTTTAGTCTTTCAAAATATTACATGATACAAAAATCATATGCACAATTGAGATGCATAGCCATTTTTAGAAACTATAATTTTTGGTTCAAAAGAAATCTGCAATCTTGCAAAAATGAGACTCAGTTTAACAGTGCGTTTCCAGAGAAACTGAAGCTGCTTTTTTCGCCTTTCTTCTTAGACAAGAGCCTTGCGATGGCATCACTTAATATTCCATGCACAAGGTGGGGGCGGAAAACTCCACGGAGCTCACAAATCCCGGCCGGATGGTGCTGGGAGAGCAGGTTATACAGGGGTGAGCCCCACACCTCCCCTTACTCTAGCTCTCATTCCCCCGGCTTCCTTCCTCTGGTGCCGCTTCCCCGCACCAATCCTGTGCCGTGCATTATCCGCGGTACCTCTGGGGGTCTCTCTTTTTCTGGACCTGGTGTGCTCAGGGCTCAGTTCATTAGTCTAAAACTGTACTTTTTCCTTTCCTTTCAGATTCAGATTTAAACAGATGTGATAGCAGATCTGGTTTATTATTTTTACTCTCCCTGCCAAAGGCAGAAAGGTCTTTGTCGATGTGATTTACCCATTTTCCCTTGTACAGAGCCCCTAATGCTACCCTACACTTGGCACATTTGGAGCACGAAGTCGGGTATCAGACAGTGCCAGAGGGCCAGCCGGCTAGACAAGGAGAGGTAAGAACAGTTAAGATATGTCATGTACACGCATCAGCTCCCAATGATGAAGGTAATCACTATGTACTGCAAATGTGTACTAATTAAAGTAAAACTTAAAAATACACTTCTGTGGGTCACATCTGTTGCTTTGCTTGTATACTATTACGTTAGCCTTACTATCATTTTATAACAGGAATAATTTTTAAGAACTGTGAATCTAAATTTAGAATTTGTATCTTTAAGGTTTTCAATTTTTTAAATTTTAATATTTAACTGACACATAACATTTACACTCATCTGTACACAATGTGACATTTCAGGATAGCTATGCAATGGTAAGCAATAATATCAGCAACTGGTATATTCTTTATCTCAAGGGTATGTTTTTTTTCTTGTGTTGACATTAGTCAAAATCTTAGTAGCTGTTTTGAGGTATATACTCAAATATATATTTTCAACCACTGCTAACCCACTCTGCTGTAGGATATTAGAAGATATTCTTCCTATTTGACTTTAGCTCTGTGCACATTTACAAGTCCCTTGCATGTTCTACATGAGACTTTTGTACAGGGGCCAAGAGGTTGACTCATGCAGCTGCAGGATAGGCCAGAGGGTGGTGCTTTTTCTGATTGTCTCAGTGGGAAATGGTGTACAGGTCACCCTATAAATGACTGAAAATCAAATTCCCTATCATAATTCTGGAAAATCCAGGATTTCAACATATTCTATTCTCATGTTTGCTGATTGTATATACTTTCAATGAGTTTTCCTTTGGGGGAGGCTACCTGAGTAACACCCCTTTGTCACAAGTCCATAAATCCTTTGGATGACCAAGCACACCAAGAAGGTAGAGTTGATGAAAGGAGAAGGAAAGTGAGATAAAATCAGTGACCACACAGGGCTGCTGCAGTTTCCTTCACACCAGAGCAAGAGCCATAGAATTCAAACAGTAAAATTGAGACGCTTGCCACATAACGTGTTTATCCACCTGCAAAAGAGAGAATGAGCACCAACTTCATACCACATACCAGAATCAACCCAAGCTAGATCAATGATGTATATTTGAAAGTGAAAAAATACAAAATTCCCATTAGAAGCATAGGTGAAAATCAGTGTGACTTTGAGTTATGCCAAAGCAAAAGTAGCAAAAACAAAACAGATCAGAGTTCAGCCAAATTAAACAGTTTTATGCACCAATGAATACTATCTCAGAAAGTGAAAAGCCACTTAGAGAGTAGGAGCAAATATTTGTAAATGTATTTAACAAGAATTTTAATATCTAGAATGTATGAGAAACTACTACAATTCAGCAGTACAGAGATAATCCAATTAAAACATGACCAAATATATGAATAAGCTGGTCCCTCAAAAAGAAGTGCAAACAACTAGTAAACACTTCAAAGGATGTTTGCCATTAGTAATTACAAAATAAAAATCCAAATTATAGTGAGATCCTTCACACCTACGAGGCTGGCTATAATGAAAACATAATACTAAATAAATAGAAATGCAAAAACTCTTTGAATAAGGATGCAGAAACATGATATTGTACAGCCAGTAAAAAGGAAAATTTTGTCAGTCCCTAATAGATAAATCTGGGAAGCAACCTGTGTGTCCATCAACAGAGGAATGGACAAAATAAACGTGGTATTTACACACACTGAAGCACTACTCTGACATAAAGAAGGTGCTATGGTTTCTGTCTAGGTGTCCTCCCAAAGCCTCATGCAGTCATGGGATGGCTTCTAGAGTTCTTGATTGATTCATGGTCCAATAGGTTCATGGGTGTGAGTGCTTCACCCTCCCTGCAGTGGGCATCCTGCACACAGCATAAGTGAGGGAAATAGGATTCTCTTTCTCCTGGCCCATTTTTCTCTTGCTGCTTTTGCTGTTTCTGCCACCATGAACTGTTGCCCACTGCCATGTGCCATTCTGCTTTGGAGCCAGCTGAGTATGGACTGAAACCTCCACAAACTGTGAGCTAAATAAACCTTTCTTTCCTTAATTGTGGACATCAGGTATTGTGTCTCAGCAGTGAGAGAAAATTAACCAAGACAGAAGGATAAACCTGAGTTATTTGTAGGTAAATACATGCACTTTGAAACCATAACATTAAGGGAAATAAATCAGACCCACAAGTTTAAATATCACATGGTTTCTCTCATATGAGAAATTCAAAGTATGAATAAAGACCAAAATAAAAGATAAAAAGATACGGAGGGATAGATCTTTTGTGAAAGGGTGACTGGAAGTGGAGGGAGAGAAGAGAAGGCTGAAAGAGGAACCGAGATGTGTTATGTACACGCACCAGCTGTGTAATCATTATGTATCGCAAACATGCATGGTACTCATAAAAAGCAAAAAGTAGACCAAGAATCCATGTCCTAGTTATTCCACAACTAGTTAATGCTTATAGGAAGGAAGTTAGATATACTCTCACACAAATGTACACAACTATTTGGAGCAGAACTTACATAGGGAGAAAGGGACCAGGTGTCTGTTACCTTCCTACAGTGAAATGACCCACTAGGAAAAGGGAAAGAGCTCTGTCAAATGTGATTTCCTCCTAGGAATACTTTTCCTTTCAATATGGGCAAAGCCTCACTGTATTATGCAAAGTGAAAGAAGCCAGACGCATTAGGCCACACAAGGTGTGATCCCACTTCTACAATGTACTTGAATAACAAATCCTCAGTGATTTAAAAGGGATCAGTGGCTGCTGCCATCCGGGTGACTAGAGGAACTGAGTTCTCTGTTGGCATGGAAAAAACTTTGTTTCTGGGGTGATCAATCTGAATTTAGCTAGTGATGATGATTGTAGAACATAATGAATAAATCCACAAATCGCCGAAGGGTGTTCTTTTAAATGGAGAGTTTTATGTGATGCAAAATACATCACAATAAAAAAAAATGGCAAAAGAGAGGTTAACCGAAATCACTGCTCAACTATAAATGTTCACAGATATATGCAAGTGAGCATTCAGCTATTATCAACATCTAGTTAGGAACAATTTCCTAATCAGATAAGGCTGAGGACTTGTTCAAATCCTGTATGTGTTATGTACTGACTGCGTGTGATATGCAGGGCACTCTCACTGGCTCAAGTAACTTAATGCTAATTAACTAGACAAGGTTCTTCTAAAAGATATTGCTGATTCTCCAACACTTTTATTTTGAGGACACCCTTATCATATTGGAAATCATTGGGGACCTTAAAGAGATTGTTTACTTAAGTTTTATGACTATACTGTGTAGTAAAGCAGAAAAGATTGTGAAATCACCTTGAACATCTTTGGCATTTAATCTGTTGCACTAAAGTGTTTAAATATAACAAGGAAAAAGGACTATTTAAATTGTTTCTTCAGAAAATAATAAATTGTAATTTTTGATACTAGTCAAAACACGGGATAAGTTATTTCTTATGTATTGGTTACACTGAAAGATCTGGAAGAGTGGCAGTGCGCTTCCGCAATCTATTGCACTGAAATCGGTTGATGTCTCTTGTAGTTCAAACAATCTCCTCATGAGTAATGTAGCTTTACATATTGGTCACTTGGAAAAATGTTTGTTTCCTGAGTTTTAAAGATTTTCCAATAGTTGGCACATTTCACTGTATAAGCCACACTTGTTAATGGCACTGATGTGCTCATTAATTGACCTTAAAACTGTCAAATGGATGGTGGTAGATTAACATTTCCAAAATTATACTTTTTGCATGAAAGCTTCCAGCTTTTAAGGACTAACATCTAACTCCTCTCAGATGTTTCCCTTGAGCTCACTTTAATTTAGATGGAGAAGAGTCTGCTAAGGACCCAGGTCTGAAGAGCCATCCTTGGTCACCGTTGCCCCAGGCCGAAGGAAAGTGCATAAAAGAGGCAGCGGTTCACTGGAGCCCTCATGCACCTACGGTGTGATGAAAACAACTGTCACTCTGCACTGCCATAGAAGGGCAAGAGTTCATCAGAATTTGTTTTTGTTTGTTTGTTTGTTTTTGGTACTGGGGATCGAACTCAGGACCTTGCACTTGCCAGGCAGGTGCGTATTCCACTGAGCTATATCCCCAGCCCTTCATCAGAATTTGAAAAGGCCATGTGCTCAAGAGTGAAAACTTCATACCCTTCGCAATCACCACTGTTGTGTCAAGGATAACCTTCTGGCCAGAAGAGAAGCATTCTTTCTCTTTTCTTGCTGTGGATGTGAAGTGCTGAAGTCTTTGATGAGAGCTAGGGCAGAAGCTCTGGGCACCTGGATCTGCCCTGTGCAGCGTTTGTGTCACAGCTACTTTTGAATGGCTTTGTGCGCACACCCATGCATCTGTGCTCTGTGCCCTGCTGTCGCAAGCACACTGTGGCTGTCCAGACATGTCCCTTTGGGGTCCTCTTGGGTTCCATGTGGGAGACTTCATGATCCTCAGAGTCCAGGGCCACTGAAAAACCTCCTGAGCTTCCAACTCTCATTTGTACTGACTTTCCTGATGGAATGCCTGTCTGCTTCTGTCCTTGCTCTGAATGCTATCACCATCAGCTTGAAGCTTCAGATTCAAGTTTTCTTCTCAGGTAACTGAACGGGAGTGGCTGCCTCCTAGGAATACTTTTCCTTTCAACTGAGAAGGGGCTGGTTTCCTGGTAAGTTGCCTTCAGCAAACCCTCCTTTTCCCTGTGCAGTTTGTTACACTGACCAGCTTCTTGCTCTTACAGTCCTTGCTGCACCCTTACAACACTGGAGCTTAATCCCTTGTGGCCCTTGTACTGTGAGGCAAAACTTTTAAAAGAAATCACTCTCTAAAGAAAGGACCATAGGAGCATCTGGAATGATGCTACTTCTGCACTTGGGCCTGTCCGCTTGGGTGTGTGCTTTCGTGAGAGGTTACTTAAGAGAGGGAGAAGTTAGCATAGCTGTTACCCAGCTGTGGGATGAACAGAAATGGCAGCCTAACTTTTACCACACCGCCTGTCCTGAAGGCCGCTGTTCCTGAGCTGCCCTTCCCTGGTGGACTGTAGCTCTTTGGTGGCCTCATGGGGCTCAGAATGTGCTGACTTTGGATGGTGCAATTTTGCAAGCATTTATATTATTACTATGTTTGGCTGTCTACTATATCCTGTGGAATGTATGTCAAAAGAGGTTGAGGACCATACATATGTATATTGTTCTTAAATGCATATATACCTATATATATATGCATGTATTGAGGGAGTTAGCTAAGTTATGTATATGTACAGTCATTAGATTTTAAAAGGGCACACGCCTTCTATGTTTTTGTACTCTTAGCTCGTGTTGGTTGATAAAATGGAACCACTAGGCTTTTCCTGTTTGTTTGACATTTTTCCTTCTCTTCTGCAACCTTTTCCTCCTGTTCATCAGTCAAAGATTTTGAGGAGTATACATTAGTATCCCAGGAAAATAGTTTTTTGGAGAGATTTTTTTCTGTTATTCTACTGTATAAGCTTGCTTGTTGTCATGTTTTTAAAGCATTAAATACATTGTAGCAGTGATTTGGGGTGTAAAAATAGAAAGAAAATGTAACTACACCAATTTTCAGGTTACCCACATGCTTTCATGTCATCAGATCCCCAAATAGCACAGGTATTAAAAGGAAAAAATAAACTGTCATTTCATTAAAAACCTTCTCTTGTTGAGTTCATACCAGTAACCCTTTACGATACTGACAGCCTGTTATTTTTTGTATGTACCATCTTTATCTAGATAAGTGTAAGAACAAGTAATTATATCCTTTTGAAAATGCGTGCCATAGAACTGCTTCTGTTCAACAGAGTTTTACGTCTTGAGCAGAACTTTGAATGACTTTAGAATTTGCTAGGGACTGGATATGTGTGTGCAAACGATCAGCCACCCTGCTGTTGGGTCCAGTGGATCATGAAGCTGCTGTTGCCCATTTATTCTGTATTATAAATTTACTGCTTTCATTGGATCATTTCTGGAGGGTGTGCTCCTCTGGGTCTCTCAGTTAGCTTTTCTGCTTGTGCTCTGATAGACCTGATGATTATTATTCTTAAAAATTTGCCTGAATGTAGCTGGGCAAGGATAAAAAAGTGAGTCATGAAATAAGTCTATTCACAAGACCCTAATGATTTCTTATAGTGTCCCTTCATCTTTTCCCTATCGTGCAACACTTTCTCATATATACTTGTACCAGCAAGTCCAGACATACTGTAGTTCTGTACAGTTTTGCTCAAAATGCATTTAGCTGCTTTGAGTACTAAGTGAAGCTTTAAGTTCTCCAACCTTCTGAGAGTAGAATTCCCCAACAGCTTTTGAAGCATTGATGAGCAGAGTAGACACCAGCTGCCAGCAGCGTATCCGAGGGGGACGCCATAAGTAATAAAATGATGAAGACTGAGGGGAGTGGGTCAGAGTGAAGCAGCACAAAGCTGATCATCCAAGAGATCAGTAGCAATTTATCTCTGTAAGTAATTCGTGTTTTGCTTCTTTCACCCTGTCTTTGGTTACTTTTAAGCCTTAGATCATTAACTCTTTGTATAGGTTGCAAAAATATGTTCAAGCTTGATGCACACAAGCATTCTTTCTGCTGTACTTTGCAATAAATGAGATGTACATGTGACATGAATGTCATCCTCCACAAAGCCCTCAGATGACTGTCCTGACATCAGGTCAGTTCCCTTGCTAAGGATGGGGAAGTGCTTATGTTTTGGACCACAGCCAAGACGGGAGGACTCACGGGAGCACGGGTAATGCAGGTGCATAACCAACATGTGTCCCTTGATACAGTAAAGGTGTGAAATGAAAGATTTAAGTCAGTGTAATACCACTTTGGAAAGAAAACACACAATGATGTCAATATTAGCTATTATCTTTACCCTAAGGGACTTTTATTGCTCTTTGCATTGCTAAATATAGCATTTCCCTATGGCCAAAATATCCATCACTGTTTTAGTAAGAATAATTTTAAATTGTTCTAAATGGTGCTGCAATCCACTGACATGGTAATAATTTAGATCCATGCTTACATTGCTGTATTTATGCCAATAATGTTGTGGAATTTTTCAATCCTGAGTCATCATTGTCATATATTATTGGGACTGCCCTTCTCCTGAGTAATAAATGACCTTGAGAGCTACTGTCATTCTGTCCTGGTCTTGTGGCATTTCCACTACTGATCCAATAGCAGCATATCTTAAGGGAAGACTCCAGAAGATTTTGCTTTGTTTTTGTTACTTTGCTTTGTTAATCTCTTTGTATAGAGCCCTACTTTAGTTTTCTATCTGTACTACAGTAGTAAATTGAAAAACTACTGATCAAATGAACACATAATATATGCTAGTGACCTAGCTCTGGTGTTAGGTATGACTGATAACATTTCTAACTGAAAAATGCTCTCCAACATTCTACAGTTCTCAAGATATGACCCTGTGTGGGTGAGGAGGTGAGAACTGTGGAAGGAAACATGCAAACCTTATGTATTAAAATTTTGACACTCTCTGAGTCCTTAGTATGGATGTAAACAATTAGCAATGTTACTAAAATAAACTATTCATTATATTGCAAAATAAAAATAAAGCATACTGTTTGAAAACTGAGACCAAACAGTTACACCATTGAAGGTTTGTTAATGTTAATAATGAAGTTACTCTTTTAAAAACAACAGTAACAACTACTTTACTGAATCTCACTGTATGGTGGTTTGCATGTGGGTATTTTTGCAATCAATAATTGTGTAAGGTGGGTACTAATGAATAACCTACATTATTTTTCTCACTTTTTATTTTTATGAGTACATTCTTGCGGTGCATAAGGATTGCATCCCTCATGGGGAGTTGGTGCCTGTATGCGACACATCTTAAATTTTTTCCACTTCTGCCCGTCTTTCCTTCCTCTCCTTCTATCACTTGGTTCCGTTTCCTTTTTTCAAAAGAGTTTCTCTCTGTTTCCCTTTACCTATGTTTTATTTTATTTTTATTTATATTGGGTTTCTCTTATGTGAGATGCCATAGGATACGTAAGCTTGTGTCTATGATGTGCTTCATTCAACACTGTGGTCTCAAGGTGCAGCCATTTTCCTATTTCTTGAGGGGGGAATTGTTGCCTGGAAAAAAAATGGAGGAATTTCAAGGACATAAAACTCAGGTGAGGAACGTGGGTGTTTAGCACAGTAAACGTGACTCAGAATGATTTCCATTTCTTTCTAAATGAGAGAAAAACACCACATAACGCAGATTCAAACAGCAGAGAGTTATAAAAATCATAGGAGAGTGAGCCTCCTTCCTCACCCTGTCAACTTCTTCCATGAAAATAGCAAACATTCATAGTTTTCATCTTTTTAAATAAAAATCGCAATATGCTGTATACACATTATATCTATCTGTAGCTAGGTGATTTAGATAGATATACTTCATCTATATCAAATAGCACACGTTGTATACAGTGCTATATAAATGTGATTGAATAGTACAGTTTATGCTTAAGTGAAACATATACTACAGTAAAAACACATTTATATTAATACTCCTGAGAATACCCCCCTGCTCTGAACACACATCCCATTGTTTTGCCACCTTATTCTTTTTAAACAAAACTGTTCTATTTTTATGCATCTCTTTCTGACCTCATGCACAGAGGAATACCTTTTCCCTTTATTGCATTTATTACATGTCTGTAATTTTGTACAGGTGGGATTTTCTATCCTCTCAATGATATGTGATAAATATTTCCCATGTTTCCACACCACTTTCATAATCAAATTTACTAGCTGTGTGAAATAAAATAGATGCCTTACAATTTACTCAATAATTCCCTTATTACTGAGTAGATAGGTTACTTCCAACTTTCTGTTGTTGAATAAAGCTGAACAGAATATCACCAGAGGATCAATTTTTTTTCTTTCCAAAGTTGAATAGAGTAGAAGGACAAAATATCTTCAGGCACTTCTTACACACTGCTCTTTTAGAGTGGTTCAATTTACATCACTTCTGGGACCAATCAAGTTTGTGTCTCCACTTGAAATGCCACATCCCACACTCCAAGTATGACAAGGTGCCTGTTATGGGTATGTTTGAGGTTGAAGTATTTTCTTTACTAGTTTAATAAATATGAAATAGCTCAAGGCTCCTTGTTTTTAGTACCGGGGAATCAACACGAGATCTTCACATTAAACTACATCCCCAGATCTTTTTTTTTTTCCTTAGTTTTTTTTTTTTTTTCAGACAGTCTCACTCAATTGTCCAGGCTTGGCTCACACTCATGATCCTCATGCCTTGGTCTCCTCAAGTGCTGGGATTCCAGGCAGGGACCACTAGTGATAGGCTAAGATGGTTTAATTTTAATTGCTCTGATTGCTAACAAGGTTGCACATTTTCCCAGTTGTGTGTGTTATTGTCCCAACTTGGAAACACAAAGGGACAATAGCTGTGCCACATAGAGTACACTAAAACTCATAAGAGGAAAACACTATTACTGGATAGGTAAGTGGGCAACACACCGAGGCAGGCTGTTCATGAGCAGGAAAGCCAGGATGGTAACAACCATCTTGCTACATTCTGAAGTGGCTCTGAAAATCCTCTTTCCTTCGTGTCTTTAGTTGTATCATCATGGCCACCTGAAGTTCTGAATCCATTTGAAAGTTTGCCTTTCATGGTCATTTTGATGTTGGGGAAGAGCAGAAGCCACACAGTGCCAGATTTAGTGAGTAAAGTGAATGAGGATACACTAAGTTTTACGAACCTGTGTTTGTATTAGATGAGCAGGAGCGTTCATTGTAGTTTTGATCACATGAAATAAAGACACTCATGAAAGAGGACTTCCAGAGGTGCTCCAGAAATGGTCAAGAATCTTGAGATGGGTGTGTTCCTAATGAGTGGATGTATTCTGAGGGGGATTACACACGAGTCTTTTAATGTAATACTTTTAATATCAACATTCATGACATGTTTTGATCACATCTTACACCTTTCTGTCTATAATGTGCTGAGTGCACAAACCACATTCCAATAAAAGTTGCTTTTAATTCTGATATATTGTTGAAACTAAACTATTTCTTCTCTGATTACTTTTTTATGTATTGTAGCACTATTTTCACATTTAATCCACTTAAAATTCTTGTATAGAAGTTCGTTTCATTTATGTGTAGTGTAATTCGTGTTAGGGTTACATGGAAGGGTGTCTAGAATCACCTTTAGCATGTATAATTGACAGTAACAACGAAAAAGACTGATCAGTGCACCGTGGTACATGCCTGGATTCCCCAAAGTAGAAGAAACTGAGGCAGGAATATGCCAAGTTTGAGCCCAGTGTGGGCAACTTAGTGTAACCCTGTCTCAAAATCAAAAAGAAATTAAGGAGTGCTGGGGCTGTAGCTCAGTAAGAAGTTCACACACACAAACACACACACACACACACACACACACACACACACACGCATGCACACATGGAAGGAGGCATTGCTAATGAGTGGTGAAATTGATGATGAAAATTAAATTTTATTGTTAACAGCTTTTACAGCCTGTGTGTATTCAAAATGTTATAATTCCTTTCTTACTTATGCTTGTATTAGGCAACTGAGTTTTAGAAAAAAACTAAGCTATTCAAATATTGCTTTTTTTGTCTGTAATAGTATAGGAATTACCAATGTGAACATATCAAATTACCTCTCCCAGATAATATATGTGATTTAAAAAGTGGAATTTCTCATGAAATGAAGTTTGGGAAGAAGTTTTATAAAGGAGGATGAGAGCAGAGGGCAGACTTTTAGAATGAACTATGTCATTCAAATAGGGATAGGATTTGTGAAGAAAGATTCGGAAACAATGACATACTGAGGTGGATGGTAAGAAATTAACACTGAGGAGAATATTCAGAGTAAAACATATTGCTTTGGCAATTCCTTGCCTCCCTCCCCTCCCCTCCCCTCCTCTCCTGTCCTCTCCTTCTTTTTCTCTTCTCTCTTGTCCCCTCCCCTCCCCTTTCCTGTCCTCTCCTCTTCTGTTTCCTCCCTCCCTGCCCCTCTCCTAGTCCCTTATCATGTCTACATCTATGCCTCACTCAGATCCGTGCCTCTCACCCGACCCTGTGTCTGTGTGCCATTCTAAGACTGATTGTGGCACCATTTGATGGATTTATGTGCACCTGCTATCAATTCTCAAATCTCAGCCATCGAGATTAAAGAGAGAAATGTGCTCTTCTGTCTTTGAAACTTCCCTCCAGTGAGGACATTCCATTTCCCTCTGATATTAAATTTCATGATGGTGATAACTGGCACCATCACAGCCTCAATGCTGAACGCCTATGGCAGCTTAACAGAATGTGAGCTCTCCCTTCCCTGGAGCTCCACATGCCAAGGCCAGGAGAAGGATGTGGAGCAGAAGAGGAAGAGGAACATGGGCTTTGCAAGCGACCAGCACCATGCTGGGTGGTGTGCCCTCCTGACTGAAGTTACTTGAACGTCTTAGGCATACCATGGGAGAGAAATCAACTCGTCAACCAACAAGTTGATCTTTTTGGCATTATTATAGTTTCTTAATGTGTAAAATGTCTATACTGTGTAACAGACTTCTAATTAAATAAGATAATCTAAAGAAAAGCATGAAAACACCACTCCTCTATAGCAGAAAGAAGACCAGTTTTAATCCCCTCTGAGTTCCTTCTTTCCCAACAAGACCTTGCTAAATTACCCTTGCATTTCCTGTCTTCCATCCCATGGCCCTTAGTATTGAGGCTGGGTGGCACGGCCTTTCTTGATTTTTTTCCTCTAAAATCTAAAGCAAGTTTTCCCTGCTGGTCCAGGTCGTACATTCAGCAAGTAGTAAGAGCTGACTTATACTGAATTATGAGGCAGGGCAAAGATTTTCATTAACAGTGGAATTTGTGCATTGTACATCATAGTCCAACTTGTGTAATTAATTTTCTTGCTATTAAAAGGACAGTGGGAGTGGAAAGCCCCACAGATTAGACCTGAGAACCTTCAGCCAGATTTTAGACTTAGTAGGTCAGTGCTAAAGTGGGCTTCAAGTACCTGAGGATTATCTCTGCACTTTGATTGTTTTCTGGCTAAGAAGTTAACAGCTGAGTGCATTTTGAGTAAAATACTGGAGGAAATAGCTGATAAAAATATCAGTGCTGTATATCTGCTAAAGGAGATACACATCTGTTTTTTCTCAAACCACTGTTAAACTGTCATCTGAACACTTATCACAGAAACAATTCTCACAGTAGTGTTATCTCCAGACAGCTTCCTGACTGGACTGAGAGACTGTGAAAGTGAGCCATTCCTCTTGTTTGTTTTTAGGAGGTGTGTGTAGGTTCTCCAGGAAAAATCACTTACACTTGCTGTTAACCGTCTGCGAATACAGTGACGACATGTTCTTGCTATGTCTGGCCTGTGCTCTATGCAAAGTAAAATGTAGTTTCAAATTTTAGAAGCCAAATAAACTAATTGGCAAGAAGTTGATGAGAAATTTCCTTCAGAATATTTGTTGTCTCTCTTGTTCATGTATCTGAAATGACAAACTTTTAAGGAAGCAATAGTTGTGCATATCTTTTAATCCCACCAGGGGGAAAGCTTGTGTAGTAGCCAAGTGGTGAGAAAGGAAGTGTTTGGTTGGAGATCGGGGAAATGCATATGATGTGAGGACACTGAACAACCTTCACTGAGTGGGGTGTGAGAAGCAATTTTGAGATGAAGGGAGCAATAACAATGTGGGCAGAAGGGAGAAATGGAAGTATGACCTGCTCGTGTCTGCACGGACTTCATATGATCTAAAGGTTTTAGACAATGATGTTTCTAGGCTTGCTGAGTGATGTCAGTCCTTGGCTTTTTCACACATCATCTGGCTAAAAAACTTTTCTGAATTTTTATGAAATCAAATGGATAATTAAAGTCTCATAGAGTACTAAGAATTTTAAAA
This sequence comes from Dinomys branickii, assembly GCA_004027595.1. NCBI lineage: Eukaryota > Metazoa > Chordata > Mammalia > Rodentia > Dinomyidae > Dinomys > Dinomys branickii. The sequence continues at coordinate 17,650 of PVLD010008078.1, read as the reverse complement.
TATCTTCCTGACTTCTTACTTGTTACATTATGTCTTATGATTCAGTTAGATCTCCTTCTTGTTATCCTATAATTACAAACAAAGAAACACACTTCATTGCTATCAGACATCTGGAAAAAGGTTACGGGTGTTTAAGAAATATGTATGTAAGTTATAAATCATTAAATTTATGAATAATATTTTAAAGTTTTTTTGCATCAGAGAAACGCAAGAAATGTGATCAAAGACTCCAGATGATCCCTCTAGATCCTTGGCGGTTTCATAGGTCTAAGGAGAGATGCTGTCATGGGTTAGGTCTAGAACGCCCCCCAGAAGCCTCACACGTTCAGGGCGGGACTTGCGGAAGGTGCCCGGATTGCGGGGTGCTCTGCGTGTTAGTGAGTTCCTCCAATGCTGAGTTCAGTAGCTTGGTGTGCTGTGGGGAAGTGCAGCCTGGTTAGAGATGGGTAAACGGAGCATGGCCTGCAAGATGTGTTTTTGTGTCCCACTCCTCCCTTGGCTCCCTGCTTCCTGTCTGTGCTGGTTGAGCCACTTTCCCGCACCCATGCCCCTCCACCACCTACTTCTGCCTCAGCGCTGGGATCTACGGACTGAACCCACTGAGAGTGTGATACACAGCAAATCTCTCCTCTCTTAGGTTGCAGGTATCAGGTGCTCTGTCTGCAATAAGAAAATGACTAAGATGGACCCATTGGATTTAATCTAAATATTTATTTTCTTCTGCAGAAGCTATGCATCCATAGAATTGTCCTTTCTTGAACTTCCACCACCGAGAGTAGCAATTTAGAATACTTTCAAATGGAAAAATTACTGTTGTATTTGTATGTTTTCACAGAAAACAACTTTCAAACCTTGTGATGAGTAATCACTTCACTCATGAGCAGTGTGGCTTCCCCACGTGACCGTATAGGATAACAGATTCCTGTTCGCATATCCATGAAATGAGACCTCCTTACCCAGCATGGACCATGCTGCAGGTGCCTTCTGAGCAGTTGAAACAGGGAACACTAACTCCAAGTAGCCACAGTTTCACACGTGTACTTAAACCACCAAGTTTCCATCTTGCCCCCCTCTCCCAATTGGAATTCCTAAAAGTACTTGTCTACGCCTCATGCAGTACTTCCCAGGGAGAGATATTGTCTTCCAGCTTGAGATTTTGAGTTTGTAAAGACTGAGATTTATCTGACCACTAGCACAAAACACATGGAGAATCCCTGAGTCCCTGTGTCAGTGTCAAGCAGCAGGTGAACTGATTAGTGTCAGTTATTCCATTTGATCACTGCAACAGGCACTGTTTCCAGAATAAAGTCTTGCTGACTGTCTTCCAAACCTCAGCATGATTCTTGCCAAACTTGGCAGAGAGAGGGTGACTCAAGAAAGCCGCACAAGCCTAGGAAAAGTAGTTGGTGCTTCAGGCCATCCCACATCACATGATTTGCATCTTGCAAACCACAGTGATTTCCATATCTGTTCACCATAACTTGCTGATACATTTGGAAGATAATTCATCTTTGGAGATTTCCTCCCAAGGTCTAGAACTATTCTCTACAGCACTATTATTCAAACTATGGCTCACTAACCAGGTGCAGCATACTACGAGAGAACTAAGTTTTAAAATATCAGACAGTGAAACAATACTAGGGTGTCCTCATTCATGAGAGATTCCTGCAGTACATTGTTCATGCAATTGGGAAGGCCCTGGTCTGACTTTCCCTCATCGTTGTCAACGTACAACTGAACATAATGCTTGACAGTCAGGATGTGTGGACTCAGTGAATGTCTCTGCTGAGCCCACCTCATCACTCTAGTACCTTCAGACCTTGGAGAGAGTCCTGCAGGAAAAGAGAGACTCAAATGGAGACAGACACACTAGACCAGGATCAAAAATATCTGTAATTCTTATTTAGAGGAAAATAGTCCAATAGAGTTTATTCATTAAAACACCCCAGGTCTGCTTTGCATCTTGCTTCAAAGGATTTTATGGTTTCTACATTCAGGCTTTTCTATATTAAAGTGCTTTTTAAAATATTTATAGTAAAAGCTTATTTGGAAGCAATATATAACAACAATTTTCTTCCAACTACCTTACTGTTTTAGATGCATTTGATGAGAGCCAATTCTGAGTAAAATTCAAAGCCTTAAAAATATTTAGCAGATGCAAAGATCTATCTTGGATATATCCTCTTAATTTAAAGAAAACACAGATTTGGGGAGAAAAAGCAACTCAGTGTGTTAAATTAATTTAATAATATTGTGTAAAATGTCTACTAATCTCAAGGATTAAATGATAAACCATGGTTCTATTATACTTGGGGCATCCATTCATGAAATGTATAGCAAAATGTAGTGCTCACAGCTTAACACAGCTAGTAGTTTTTCCTGTGGACCAAAAAAAAAAAGGAGAAAGATAAACAAAACAAAACAAAGCAAAATAGCAGTAGTCTTTCTACAAGTCACATTAAGATGATGTACTGGTAAATGAAAACCTTAGGAATGGGCATACAGCTTGTATACTGGTGTTTGGGCTTACTTAGATTGTGTCCACAAGCAGAAGAGCATTTTAGTTGAATTGTGTGGTTACGACCTTCACATTGTCAATCCTATTTCTATAGGAAGAACAGAACAATGTATTAGACTGTCCTATTTAATTTGACTTTTAAATCCCATCCTAGTTGGCAATTAAAGACATAGGAAAAAATACTTCCCTTTGATATTGGGAATTATATGGTGTTTGGATCCAGGACAAGGAACAGACAGAGATGCAGCAAGCATAATGAAAGCGTGCCTGCTTGGAGTGCTTGGACCTTGGCTTGGAATTCAGATCTTTCCATTATTAGTTATGTCAGTGAGGGCGAAGCACCTTATTTCTGTTAACACCACGCATTGCTCTAGAAAGAGAGCCATAGATCTTATCATGCACAGTCAAGCTGAGTGGTAAAATATGTGCACATGACACTGCAGGTCCCAGATGATGGGATGTGCCATTTACTCTTGTGCTCCCATCCACAAGAAAGCCGTCACTTTATGTGTCATAAGTGTGAGTGTGAACACACATGCACATACACTTTGCCTTAACATAGCCCATATCCAGAAGCACACACACACATCTGCTTTGCTTAAAAGTGGTTATGAAACTAGAGTTTAATATCATCATGTCAGTGCAGTGAGAAGTTATACACCAAATAGCTAAGAACACAGTCTATGCAGACAGACACAGGGGTTGCACTTCTGGTTCCAGCATTTCCTGTTTCTCTTAGGCAAGTTAATTCCACTTCCCATCTTTTTTCTCTTCCTAAGAGTGTTTATAAACACAGCAAAGGTTTGTGTGTCTAATGAAGGAGATAATATATGAAAACGACACAATGACCAATAGAAAAGCAGTTCTCATAGATGGTCATGGGTATTTCACAGGCATCTTACAGAATACATTACATGTAGAGCATTAAAAGACAGCCCTTTATTGAGACAAAATCGAAAGAAATAGACAGAACAGGAAAGGTCAGTAATGTGGTATGAACTTGGATTTCCAGCTTACATCTCTTGAAATTTAAGTCTCTGCATATAGTTTTTGGAAAGCCCCACACAGAACACAACTCAGTGTCAGAATGCTTCATGCTAAAGTCGGCTCTCTCCAACTTACTGTGTCGTCTTTTTAAAAAATAATCACTGTGAATGAATTCGTATGCTTGATAGCTCCTAGAATAAATGCGAAATATTACCATTTATTCTTTAAATAAGAGGTATTCTGATGACTTATATTTTTGTTTTTAATAAGTATAAATAATATTTTAGCAAGTTCTTAAAAATGAATTATCCTGAACCTCCTAAGAAAGTCTGTACCAGGGCATTTATAAGTGCTTTGCACTAATTGCAGTGGGTAAGCATATGAAGCTTCAGCCTAACAATTTTCTTGAAACTATTTTTCTGGATAAGGAATGTTCTTAAATCCTTTAGACACTGCAATGACAGCAGAGAGAGCAGAAATGTAAGCACATGGTGAACCTTGATTATAATCAGTGAGGTTCTTTTTAGCAACTGGTAGTAGTAGAAACGAAAATTAAACATAGGAAGACAGATTGCAAGAAGGCTATCAGACCCATGATTACAGGACAACCTGGAACGCGCCAGTCACAGGGAAGAAAGGCCACGAGGAGGCAGAAGTGCATCTGAACAGGCTCTGGAGCTAGGGTGCTTGGGCCTGAACTGTGGCACATTTATTGCTTACCAGACCTCTGTGCTCATAGGCAAGGAATTTATTTACTTTTATTTTTTTAATGGAAACTTCATACCTACATCTATTTATTTATTTATTCATAATCTCCTGGTCTCCATATCCAGGTCATCAAAGAGGCTATTCATACACTTAAGTTAGCCTATGCAAAACACATAATGTTTAGAAAAAATAAAGCTGGCCAGAGACATGGGCCATCATTATATCACAGAGAGGCCATGGGGCATGTCTCACTCGGCTTTAGCACTGGCCTCCAGCCCAGAGTGCTTGGGATGTGTCTGTCTGTCTTTGCCTTGGCTGAAAGAACAGAACATGTAGGATTTCTCCCCCACCCTCCGAATGGGGTGGGGGTGGGGGCAAATCTTTAAAGCTAAGAAGAGGATCTGGATGCCAAGCATCCACAGATTTTGAGGTTGTCCACTATATTTAGCATGGCCATATGTCCCAGCTACCTTGACAGTCCCAATTTACAGTCGGTATCCCGTATGGCTAAACACATGTTCCTGGCAGAAGTGTCGCAATTTGGATGACAGTGACATAGCTGCCCTCACTTCTCCTGCTCCCTTTTGCCACAGACCCTGTTCACATCTATAGCATACATTTTTGTTTGTGTCTTAATTTCCCACATTTACTTTCATTATGGCATTTTCACTTGTGCAAATAACATAACTTGACCGCACTCATCCCACCTAAAGCGCCCCCGCACACGCCTCTATTGTACTTCATCTACCTTTCCTTAAGGTCAGTGAAAAAGACCTCGGGAGCCACATTTTCACTTATAAACACAAAAAGTATACACTTACTCTCTTCAGAAAACAATGCAAATCTTACCAAAAATAAACCAGTGTGCTGCTACACCACCATTACTTCATTTATCTCTAAGATCCGGATGTATAATTGTTCTTTTCCTCCCATTGTTTCTCAATACTGTCTCGGTACTTCATCACCTATAGGCGAAATTAGAATTTTATCACTCTTGCACTACTGCCAAAGTACCCAACAATATGCATATCTTTTTGGATACATGCTTGTACACAAGTGCGTACGTACAAACTTGCACGTGCTTGCACATGTCTGTGTATGTGGATAGACAAGACAGATATAGGGAAGCTACACACACACATAGAAATGCTCTTTCCCTTCGTGAAGCAGGTGCCTTGTGAGGACAGAAGAGCACTGGCTGCCCCTCAGTTACGGTGCCACTGCAGTCGTCGCTACCTGGTGGGCTGGGTGACACTCTGCAGAACGTGTGTGCGCTGCGCTCACTCCAGGGTGGTGCTAGACAATCATCTTGTGGACGTTGATCTTCCCGTGCATATTCCCGGCAGGTAGGTAAGGGCCAAATGTGCTGCATTTTCCAAACATATGTTTTATTAATCTCTAGTTTACAATTTTATGTCTTATGAAGCAACATATATAACTTGCTTATAATAAGGGATTCAGAGTAAGAAAAATTTAAACATATGGCTAAGCTTGGTGGAAAGCACAATGAATTCTGGAATAAGAGCACTGTCTGTTTCTTTGGGATTGATTCTGCTGGCTTTCATATGTTGCTACTGTGCAGAAAAATTAAACAAATAAAAACTCAAAATGGTCACATAGAATTATTGGATTAATGTTACTCAAGTTTTGTTTCTGTTCAATCATTCACAATCACGGTGCTGTGACTATTAATTTTTCATCAACTCCTTTTTTATTATGTGAGACAGGGTCTCACTGTAATCTAAGCTGGTCTTGAACTCACTATAATTTAGGTTGGCCTTGAATTTGTGATGCTTCTCCTGCCTCAGCCTCCTGAGGGCTGGAATTACAGGTATGCACCACCATGCCTAGTTTAATCAACTGTTTAAACACTGATTAAACAGCACCCAAAGATTTTGAAACAGAACTGCACTGTAGGTGACCCCAAATGTTCCCAAGTTTCTGAAATTCTTTTCCTGAAATGAATGAGACCTGAAAGGAATGAGACTGAGTCTTCTTCATCTAACTGGAAGTTATCTAAGTTTCCATCCCCACAGAATGCAAAGTTATTAAGTAACAAGTAATAAGAATATGCCTATTTGATGTACATATTATTAAACTAAAGATAAACAAAGTAATTATGCATAAGCCAATTCAATTTTGGGGGGGGACTTTTAGGACATGGGAAAGAGCAGTGGGCATAATGCGACCCAGAGCTGGGACATTTTCAGGGCCCTTCACCTTCAAATCAATTCCATTTTCACCCTTGAATGACAGAACATTTTTTCTTTCAGTAAAGGTAGTATTGAATGTATTTTCATTTCAGCAACACATAGTAAAGCTTGCATGTAGATTTTGGTATTTGTAGGTGGCAAGAAAAAAATCATAGAAATAACTTTTGGCTTAGAAAACTCTACCCTCGTTGTACTTAAAACATGATGGATGTACAGTTTGGCTCCAATCTGGGGATTGTGTGAAGGGCAAATGTCGATTGTGGGGGATTTCAGTTAGGTCAATAAACACTGGAATTAGGATATATCTAAAAAGCAGAAGTGGAAAGTAATTTTATTGAACTGGTACTAATTATATCCCGGGGAACCTCTGACCAAATGAAAGCTACAATACTCGGCAGAGTCTCTAATTCTGATGCTCTGAAGGCCCTGCTGCTCGTCAGACACAACAGTTTTGCCTCTTGTAAATATGTGAGGTTGTTTCCTATAACTACTCCTGATAAACACCTCTATATAAACACTTCCAATCCCATTGCTTTTAGCAGGACCATGTCAATGTACTGTTTTCTTTTAGTATCACACAAGCATTACACTTAGTGACAGGCTTTAGGTGGCTCAGTGTGAGTACATGGACAAGCAGGTAGCCCTCTTGACAACTATTACAGCCTTTCTGTACTTCATAACCCGAATTAGTTTCCAGCATTTCCTCTCTTTGGGTTTCAACTGAGATTAAAGTTTAGCCTGTGACATTATTAAACAGTTATAAATATGTGCCACTGCTTGATATAACTTTACTCAAACTCTGTGGGCACAGATCTGGTTTGAAGTATGGTTCCCAGTGTCATTATTTTACCTGTTCCTCCAGTTCCTTCCACATCAGTTCTGATGTGCATTCTCAGTATTTCTCCTTAAGTACTCCTCACCTTTTTGTCAGTAGATCACCCTGAGTATGCTGGGTTTCTGTGTGAAACTTAGCTCTGAGTGAAATTCTACACTGTAAGACAGGTAGATATGTACATTGGGAGCTGTGTACATTGGGAATCATCTGCTCAGTATGAGATAATTTCTTCAGACACAAAGGTCATTAAGCCAGGTCTGCATATGGTACCTTTGTGTTTGCTAACATTAACCTAATATGTTAGGTTAATATTACTACTTACATTAATAAAACCTGTTAATGTTGCTTGCATTCAATGATTTAGGAGACAAAAGTTATGTAAAGTGTATGGCTTACACGGTGAACTGATAGGTAAAGTGGGCTTGTCTAGAGGAATTCAGAGAATCCGGCCATGGCACCCGGCTTGCTGGACACTCGCTGGAGTGGAGTCTGGATGACTTCAGCCTAAGTGCAAGCCTACAACTTCCAGTTTCCCACCATCAACCTCGGTTTTACCCTCATGGTACTACATATTCAGCTGACTTTGGGACATAGGATGGAATCATAATGACACCAAGGGGTTTAGTAAAAATTAAACACTCCACTCTGACCTGCACAGGAATGTGGGGCCCCTGCTTTGACCAAGTCATCTAAAAGTAGGGAGCAATGGGGGGAGGGTCAGTGGTTAGAAGAGTGAAAGGTAGCAAGAATCAAAGTCCAGCCAGAGACCTCTATCATACATCAACCCAGTGGGTTATTTTCTTCACCTTCCACATAGAAAATAATTTGGAAAGTAATAAACATACTACAATACTGCCTTCTTAAGAATATAGATGTTGGGCTGGAGGTACAGCTCAGTGGGCTAAGTGCTTGCCGCTAAGCACTAGGGCCCTGAGTTTGATCCCCGGTCCCGGAAAAAAAAAAAAAAAAAAAAAAAAAAAGAATATAGATGTTATTATTTAAATTTAAATATTTAACATAGAATCATTTATCCCTCACTCTTAGTTTCTTTTTGATTAAGTTTTTCAAACATTTCTACATTTATAAAAATTTCTACAAAATGAACATTATAAAATATCAGTATTAAATATATCGCTTTCTGTATCTAAATGCACTCCATTGAAATTTTAAAAACAATACAATGGGATGTCCACTCTGACATATTGAGCTCAGAAAAGAGCAAGATTTAACCCAAGTTTTCTCAGGTTTTTTTCCAGGCTTCAAGGAACTGATGACCTGACATACAAGTTTGAACTATTTCAGAACTGGCGGAGTCAAATATATAACATCAGATGGCTCAAAGATTAATTTCACGCAGCAATGTCCTACATAAAACTCTAAGTCCTTGAATAAATAGGATCAATAATGTCTTTGCTAGTTTGCATTTTTTAGCTTAGTTGGACCAAGTAAGGTGCAGGTCAATATTTTATGATATAAGAATCCATCTTCGTTATGATGTTAAAAAGTAATGAGATTCCTAACTTTTATTCAGAGTCATAAAATTTTCAGAGACTACAATTTTCATATCTGAGCAATATTAGTTTTGATGCTTCCTTAAAAATATTCTAGAGATGATAAAGTATATGTATCTGAGATTTCCTTTCCTTTATGCTACTTTTGATTGACATAAAACATAATTTTTGTACTTCTTTGCATATGAGTGTACATCCAAGAAGAACTAAAATATTTTGCTTGTTTTAATAAATATTTCTGCTTTATATTTGATAGATTAACTGTGTGTTCGTACTTCATAATACTGGATTCAGAGGATTTCTCTTTCTTCTAATCCTTTTTTGTTATAGTTTTATGGATATGGCTTTAGTCCTAAAATATTCAAATGTTTCCCTTTAGCCTTTTAGAAGTTTTCTAAGTCAGTGTAAAGTTTGCAATATGGTGTCAGAATAAAATTTGTTTTGAAAATAGGCATTTTCATTTTCCTTTCTTCAAAGTGATGTTTAAAGTAGTCAAACTCATATTTTATTTCAGTCATATACTTTGAAATTGGTGTACTGATTTGTCAGAGTTGAAAAATTATGGGATGAATATTTTAACATAAAAATAACTTGAATGAATATTCTTAGAATACAAATCAACTCTATTTGCTCAAAGAAATATGAAATATTCTTTACCCATACCATAAACTATAAATTTGATTCTAAATTCTAATCTTTCTTTCCTTTCATCTTTGTCTGTAAATACTTCTCAATATTTAAATTTTGAAAGGATTTTTTGTTTGTTTTTATTTGCTTGATTTTAAAGAATTGAACCATGATAAAGGCATAAAATCCTTAGAAGATGCTTTATTTTTTGTATAGATATTTTAAACTATTTCCAAATAAAAACATTATATGGTAAACAAGTTTTTTAAATGTAAAAGCATAGATTAGCAAAAATCTTTCATGATTTGTAGTAATTCTGAGATGGTTACTCTTATATATTAATTACTGTAGTTAAACCCTACAGAATAAAAATAGATATTACATTCTTGATTAACTTTCTAACTGATATTATGTTGCGTTTTTATTCTGATTGGTCACTCTGGGAGACCAAGACAGAAGGGTCTCAAATTTAAATCCTGATTTGTAAACTCAGGAACTTTGCAAAACCCAGTCCCCAAATCAGAAGAAAGATGGCACTGGGGATGTAGTTCAGTATGAAAATCTTGGGTTTAAGCCTCAACATATCCTATATATAAATTATATAAATATAATGCATTCCAAATTTCAGTAACATGTTAATTCATGTCAGCATGCTGAATAATGATACACTCAACACTACGTACATCCACACTTTTCAATTTAGCCTAAACAGCATTTTCTAGGATAATAATACATAACAGATACTGTTCTCACTAATAATAGAAAACACATTTAAGGAATAGGAAATATAAAAAAAATAAATATCACTGATGCCTTGGTAAGGAAAGCTCCATTAGGTCATCAGACATTCCTGTTGCCTTAGCCTGCTCATTCCCTAAGACACTGCTCCTGTTGAAATGTTGCCATCTCTTGCTTATATCACTTATTCTTGCTGTTACAGAAAGGTGAGTATTCTGAAACTAGATCGCATGTGTCTGTGGTGCCGTGGGGTTCAGACCACGTAAATAAACAGGAGACTTTTCAGGTCACATATAATCTCACTAGTTACTACTTTCCATTTCATGTGTGTCAATTATTCACTTGGCTTTAGGCTTCCAACATCTCTCCTCTACTTTTTTTTCATTATTTAATTGAAGTTATCTATGGTCTATCCAGTACATCAGTGCTTTCATATCTTGTCTAGGTCTTTTAAAATTCTTAAGGCAGCATGGATATTAGGGGGTCCAAGAATGAAGTGTTTCTTTTCTCTCCCCACGTTACTAACTTGGTATGAGCAAGTTGAATAACTAAACGGACATATAGAAGTCATGCATTTATAAGCTAGGTACATTAGTATATAAATATCATAGGAGTTTAGTTACCTCAAGAGGCAGTACCAGAAGGCATCAAGCATATGTCATATTTAATTTCATGCTGGCCCTCTGGAATGGACTTTACCACATCTGAGACAGAAAGCAATGCTCTAGTGATCATGGCGGCCTTGGGTGAGAGGTCCATCACGCACCATCCCACACTGTGATTCTAAGCTGAAAGTGGACAGCGGGAGGCCAAGATGCTTCAAGAATCGCTTCTGCTTCTTAAAGTCCAGGAAACACAGCACTGTCCTGCTCTTGTAACTGAAGATCCCCGTTTATCTATTTGGGTGTCATTCTCCTTCTAAAACACTCACCCACAGTCTGACAGTATCTGCATAGATCTCTCTCCATGCCATGCACAACTCTTTTGAAATTTCAGAGGACAGCTTTAGATGTGAAATCAATTATTTCTGAAAGTTTTTTTTTTTTTTTTTTTTTTTTTACACACAATAAGCATTCAGTCTTTTGACTTTCTCGTAGGCAACAATTTCCGGGTTTTGGATGAGGTTTTTCCGTTTGCACGGGAGATCGTAAGATGGAGGAACCATCAGGTTAACTCAATTCAGCGAATGATAATGGCGCCCCACTTCACGGATACTGACGAGCAAAATGAGCATGAAACAAGCACATTTTGAAGTATTTACATTTGCTGGGTTTAAAGCTGAGATAAAAGAAAAAAAAACACTATGAAGAGCAACTGTACAGTAAATTAGAATAAAACCATTGCCATAAGGGAATGTAATGAAATTTTAATTAGGGAGGAGCTGAATTATATCAGGTTATCAGGAAGAACCTCATAGTAGTGTCTTGTGTAAGATCAGTGCCATTTCAATTACATGAGATCAGATAAAATCTTTAAATTCATGATAATAGATGTTATATACTCAATTAAAATTAGCATTATCATTGAACATAAAGGCCGGGAAACACTTTACAAGAACCAGATGTCTCCCCAGGAAAGTCAGTGAACCTGTAATTGTTTAAAGCTTAAGTATTTTCATTGAGCTTCACAAACCCGCTTCACAATGAAGTCAGAACTGAAGCTAGCCTAGCAGACGCAATAGTCCCCTACACCAGGAAATCAGAGCGACTTGGATTGTTTGCGGAAGAGGGTTATTTGCAGGAAAATGGGTCCAAGTCATACTAGCGCCTTCCAATCTGGAAGTGAGACTGGAAAAATCGGATGAGGTAATAGAAACAAATGAAATTCTAGGGTGGGTGTTTTTAGTGAACCAGGTGGATTCTTATATCATTTCAATGAAGTTTGAAAAAATGTTTTGAAATTATCAAACACAGGAAAACATTTCAGAAAATGAAAAGATATTGAAACTTTGGAGGAAAGAATTGGACAGAGCAATGAAAATCAGTAGATGCAATTATAAATCCCAACCAGTAGAGGACCCTTGGGGTTCTAGGTAGGGCTGGACATCGATTGAAGTAGGCCTGTGTGCAAAACAGTTTAAGAGTCTTAATTGACAAAAAGTTCAAAATGAGGAAACAGTGTAGCAGCCAGACAGGCAAACAAGGGCAAGCCCCACATTGAGATGTGGAGGCTTCACACTCCCCCGCTGAAGTCAGGGACTGTGCCTACCCCCGCAGGAGCTCTTTAAGAGGGATCTTACCGAGTTAAACATACCCAGACATTGCAGAAGATGGGCTTGGAGCAGACGCTCTAGGAGGAGCCTTTGAAAGAGAGGAGTGGGTTTGTTCAGAAAAGGAGGTGTACTCACTGATACTGTGGTGGTTAAGTTTGGTGGGTGGGTGACAATTTTCAAACCTCCCAGGGCCATTACAGAAAATACTACTGAGAATTATTTCATGACTCTTGAAGACAGAACAAGAGCCAACAGTTGTGTACGCCAAGACATTTCAATGACTACATCTCTAAGAAATATGCTATCTCTACAGACGTTGAAAAGGCTTTTATTAATATGTTACAAAATAGTGATTTCAGCTGGATTATCTTGAAAATTTGGTCTGACAAAGATTCTATCTCAAAAATGTTTATGAAGGCCCTGCACAGTAAAATAGGTACGGTACTACTGCTGGTGAGCACGTGTGTTAGGGATTAAGGCTTTGTTCTAAAAGAGATGAAATAAAAGCAAATATGTGCTCTTTGTTTATAGGAGTAGTATAAAACCTGTGGCGCTGAATGCAGTGGAAACAGACCAAGGTTCTTCTTTGAGAGTTTCATACAACAGCTGTGTGGAAAGTCTTTGTGTTTTGGGGTTTTGGGGGGCAGGGGTTGGGGCTCAGAACCAAACTCAGGATCTCACGCTTACCAGGCAGGTGCTTGTGCCACTGAGCTCTATGCCCAGGCTCTGCAGAAGGTCTTTGGAGGAGAGATAGTCTACAGAAAGAATCAACACACCAAAAGAAACAAATATCGAATCAGCAGAAGAAACACCATGTAGCGTTTCAATCCTAAATTTTTAAATTTTCTCAATAGGTGTGTGTCCCGTGAGTGGATGGTGAATTATGGGGCTTGTTTTCAACTCTTCATTGAAGTTTTTAAAAGGGAAAACCCCTGCGTTGAGTAAGGAAAGGTATATAAGTGTACAACATGGCACTAACTTTCCATCTTCTTGTTATACATGTTACTGAATATTTTCAAATAGTTCTCTTTGCATCCTGTGTCCCTGGGAAATGTCACAGAACCTGAACAGGGCACAGCGACTTCTATCTTGTGCTAAATCAGGTCACTACTGCGAGCAACTTTTCCATACAGAGGAGGACCCTGCCTGTTTAGGGTGTGTGCATTGCTTTAATCACTGCAGCAGTGTGCTAGCTTGGCATATCGTCGAATATTCTTTTTGAATCTGGTCACTTCTAGAAAGGAGAGATTTTATTTGTGTATGGTTCCCTGGCAGTCATTTAGAAAACTGCATGGATTTTAGTGGTACAGCTTCTAGAACCAAGTTTCTTGGCTCATGTCTAGAATTTTTGTTGTTGCTGTTCCAGAATGGGAACTCACAACCTCACCCTCGCCAGGTAGGCACTGTGCCTCTGAGCTACATCCCCAGCCTCTTGTCTAGAACAGACATGGCATCCAAGAATGGACAATATGGGCTGAAAGCTAGCTTTAATCCTGTAATGAGGGTAGAGGGAAGAAATGGACATTTACAGATAGGAATCAGACTGGAAATGAACCAGGGTAAGACGCTTATACAAAGAGCAAGTCTGGAGACAGAAAAACACTGGGTATTATTAGTGCTTTTCTCCCATGGTTCCTCCAGGACTGGTGCATGTTTAGTGGTAAAAATCTCTTGCTCCTTGATAGTATTTTATTCACTGCCCTATTTTTAACCTGAAAATCCTTAGTAGTAATATATATGTTGCCTTTAAAATCACTTGACATGCGATATCCTACTACATAAAAATTCCTATTTTCAATTCTTTGTGCTGAAAGGTAAATATGCCCTATCACACAATACTTGACAGTCAGCCATTAAAGGAAATCGGGGGGGGGGGGTATCTAGTCCTTAGTATTCCAAAGCTGAGATCGAAAGGAACAGAAATGCTTGTCCATTGCATGTGTCCTCTGCATGAAGTCCTGAAACCTGGGAAGGTGTTGAACAAATTCCCAAGAAGGGGTTCTGCCAGTGTGCATCTCCTTCTGGTTCCCCGATTCAAAGGCCTAGGAGGGTTAGGACTGTGCTCCCTGTCATCATTTACAACACAGGGTAGCATGAGCACAAGTGACACGTTTCTGCCTCTGTACCAGTCAGTGCTGCATGTGGTTACAAGGAAAAGACCTCCTTCCTGAGAGACTCACATATGCGGCTCTACTTTCTGAAAAGCTGTTAATCACAACTGCATGTCCTCCCATTTTCTTTCTTTCTCCCTTACACTGGTCATACACTGGTTTCCTGTATGTTGTTTTGCTTTGTTTTGATCTTGAAAATATAATATTAATGCTTTTTTAAAGTCAGGTATTATTTATTTGTTTATTTATTTATTGCTTCTTTGGTTGGTTGTTAGCAACACAGGCTCTTCACACCGAGCTATACGTTTACCCATTTTCTTACTTTTTTTGAGACAGTTTCTCATTAAATCCTTAAAGTGCCCAGGCTGATCTTGAATTCAAAATCTTCCTGCCTCGACTTTGAGAGTGCTGTGATTGTATGCATGAACCACCACACCTGGCTTGATTTTGCTGATTTTAACAGTATTTTCTGGTTGTAGTAGCTAATATGTTTCAAGGGAGCCTTCAAAAACTATTATTTTCTGTGGTAATGCACGCCTGTAATCCCAGGACTCAGGAGGCTGAGGCAAGAGGATCGCTATGAGTTGGAGGACAACCTGGGCTACAGACCAAGACTCTGTCACAAAACAACAACAACAACAAGAAGCTATCATGTTTTACCACATGTGCAAACTCCCTTTTTTATGCCCATCATGTTAATTATTTTTTAAAGCTTAAGTAAGACTTCATAACTGTTTCCATTTTTATTGATCATTTTTAGACCTCTTAACTGTAGGCACTACATTTATCTTTCAGGTTATTTCCTCAAGACACATTTTTGCAGTACTGGGGATCGAACTCAGGACCCTGCGCTTGCTAGGCAAGCGCTTATTCCACTGAGCTATATCCCCAGCCCAACTCAAGACACATTTTTGAAAGAGAAAATTAATTACAAGCTCATTTGTAAAATTTCCAATTTGCAAGTAAAAGAGCATGACCAATGTTTGTATCCATGTATGCCATCCCTTTAGCCTCTTTTCAATTATCTTTAAAATCATTGGTATTTGATAGGCAGAGGAGACAATATCTTAATGTTATGTTATTTATGACATTTATACACATGAAGTGGTGAGAATTTTGTCTATCCAGTCGCACTGTATCTTTGCTTTGTGGACAGTGACTCCTACCCTTCTTTGCTTGTTACTCTACTTCCTACTGATCTCTTCAATCTGCCACTTTTGAAAAATCATCCTCATGGGTCAATTTCCAAGCCCTCCATCCTTTTTGCTCACATTATGAAAATATTTCTGCAGTATCCTCCACATGCTAGCCACAGTTGGGTTTTATTTCTGGGAAAGATTATGGAAGAGGAATGAGGGCGGCTATGTACCCCAATCATCTCTTTGCCCAGAAATCATTTTAATGTATGTGAATTCCTTCCCTAACTAGAGAGTGACAGCTGGGGTTCTTCAGATGACTACAGTAGGGACAGAACATAGTTTGAGGTCATACTTGTTTTTTCAAGCTTCTCGCAGAGCATTTAATTCTAAAAGTATATGTTAAAGCTCAAAGGTCCCTGTACTTAGGATCAAAAATGTAGGTTTGTTTTTAGCTCTATTATTGAAGTTTGTGAAAGGTTTAGAAAAACATTCAATAAATAATATGATGGTTGTAGCCAATTGAGAGGTTGACATAGGCGAACAGAAATCTGGAGTTAAACTAGCTAAATTATTTCTGATAAATCATATGAGAGAGTAAGACTTGGCTCTGTGGTCACAATGGCCTCCTGAGAAAGAGCCTCCATTTACTCAGACATTCGTGTTCCATTCCAACCAGTTCTGTGCAAGGCCACTCACCTGCAGCATGAGCCTGTGCACGGCAGACATGACCCTTCCTTCATGGAGAAAACGCTGGAGAATATGTCACAGACAGCTGCTTCTCTGACCCCACAAAGCGAGCTCTAGAGTGAGGGAGTAGAGGGCAGGAGTGGGCAGGAAGGCAGGGCTACCCCTAGCAGGGTAGACATCCCGCTTTCTCACCTGGGCTGACGTTTGCCTTCCTTAGATTTAATTTCCTAGCTGCAATGAGGAATGACAATTTCCTCACAGTATTCAATAAGATTTAATACAGCCCCACCTTGGTCCTTGCTTTAATTGGTTCTAGGAGATGCAAAGAACAGCAGAAGGAAGAACACCAAGCAAGTTGTTCTGGCTGAAGGGGATAGGGAGCCACGAGGCAGTCAACACCTACACGTCCACCTAGAGTCAAACAAACAGCAAGGGCTGGGACAAAATTTTCTTGTCAAAATATATTCTGTACCAAATTCAATGAGTTTTACAGTGTTACCAAGGCATGACTGCCATTCAATATATAGAATAGGTCCTAGGAAACACTCTTTCCTGAATATGTTGATTCAACAAGGAAATTCATTTTATTAACTGACTGTTACAGACTTTGAGTATCAATACTAGTATCTGAGTGAGCTTCCTATGCATGTCTTTGGAAAATAAGCATTGGTGCTTATACTTATTTTCAATAATTGTTAAGATGAAACTTTATGCATAGATATTGTTAATCATTATGTTTTTTATTTTTTACACTTTAACAAATTTCTTAATACAGTTTTTGGTGTTTGCCCTTTTGGAGCGAATCATTCCTGTTTATTTTTTCATCAAGAAAAATTTAGGGGCTGGGGATATAGCTCAGTGGAATAAGCGCCTGCCTAGCAAGCGCAGGGTCCTGAGTTCGATCCCCAGTTCCGCCAAAAAAAAAAAAAATTAATTTTACTATGTTTCTTATTCTTTTTGATGTTGTTGACAATATTATTCACCTCTCAAACTTTCTTTTTGCTAAAGTAAATGCATAATAATATTGTGTGTTCTGTATGTGCTGTGTGTGCACAAGTGTTCCTTTGTGTTATGCAAAACCCTACTTATCCCCATCAAAATTATAAAATATATTTTCTCATTTTTAAGAGCACAATTGTAGAAGATACACATCACAGACATAAAATTTATCCATTCCCAATAGGTAATGATTTGTGTATACCTACAGAGCTGTATGATTATAATCCCAAATAGGTATTTCAATTTATTTTAAAATTTATTTTATTAGTCCACGTTCATGGCACATCATGGTTGCATTCGTCATGGGAGTTGGTGCCTCGACATCACATAGCTTCATTCTTTTTATGACCCTCCCCTCCCCTCCC
>PVLD010008077.1:0-86750 GCA_004027595.1 Dinomys branickii | reverse complement strand
AGGGCGTGAGCTAAAGATGTGTGTGATTTGGAGCTGTCGTTTCTCCATCCTGCCTCCCTCCGAGTGCGCCATGGCGGACCTCCGATCCTTTCTTCCTGAATAAGTCCTTCTTATTCTTTCCAAGGATTTCAGTTCCCATTTGAAATCTTTCCCAAGTTCAAGGTGCCCACCTCTCCTTTTTGTCCTTCTCTTCTTGCTGTATCTCTTTGTCTAGGTGGGATTTCTGGGAGAGATTCCTCCTCTGCTTCCTATCTGGTCGCCATCTTGTTAAACGGTCAGAGGGTGTACTTTTTAATAGTGAAATGGAAATGCAGAAAATGAGCTTCATTTAGTTAGAATGGTAAAGAAATTCCACCTAGGGAATCTCATCACAGGAGGTTGATTTTAGGAAATTCAACCAGGATTAAAGTTCAAGTTATTATATTCACTTCCAAGGTTTATGCTCCCTGGTCTCTGGAGAATAATATGCTAATTGCAGCCACTCATAAAACTGATCAACAATCTGAGTAAGAAATCAGTTGGAGATAAGGTGGAAGGGTCAGATAGGGAGGACGTTAAGAATATATTCTCTCTGAGTGCGGGAGTGAATACCAGATTGAAATTGTTGTATCAAATGACCCAAAGACCACAAAAACTCAGAATGAGAGGAGTCTCTGAAGTCCTGTCACAGAACATCCTTTATGTCTCACTGACCGAGGAAGTCAGCTGACATGGTACAGCGAGTGAAACTGGACCATGTTTGTGAGAATCCAGCAGCCCCACTCCTGGGCAAGAAAGTAGATACAAAGAATAGAGAAGAACAAAGAATTCTGGACAACCTCACAGTCTAGGGAAAGAAGTACTGAGTGTGATCTCTACTCTCACCCATTCTTCAAAGCCCATTAGCTAACTAATATACAATAGCTAACTAATATACAATAAAATTTAACACTTCTCAAGAAAGAAAAAAGTATTCAAAGCACTATAAAAGCACTTCAGTCTTTTTTAAATTTTTGTTTCCTTAAAACACAGTGCTTACCACTGTCCTTTTTATGTTTATAATCTGTTATATGTTTTGGATATGGAGACAAAGACTCCAGGCACTGGAGTGCAGACTTTCACACAGTAGACAGCAGAGCAGAGCCAGTGACCTCATTCCCAAGACTACACACGTCCCACAGTGACTTTCCTGGGGCTCCAAATACATGCACTTGCTTCTTCCTCTGAATTCCAACAGTATTTTGTACCTCTTTCAGGTCCATAGTATCTCTCCTTGAATTTGATTGAAATTACCTACTTGCTGTACCATTTAAACCAGATTATAAACTTGTTGAAAGGTGTAGTTTCCTCTGTATACCCTTGCTTTGCCACCAGCGCCTGTTTAAATGTCTCATACTTAGTCAGTACTCAATAGATTTCGGCTAGGGGGTGTAATATAAAGGCACAAAGGGTTAGTTTTTCCAGTCACTCACACCCCCAATCCATCCACACGATGAAACTTCTAGCCACAAAAGCCTCACTCAGTCCAGAGAGAGGTGAGAGAGAAGAAGATCCAGCCACACAGCTCAGAACAGGGCTTTTTTCCTATCTCCTCACCACGTCCTCAGTGAACACAATGCAGTAAAGTAAGGTTCTTCATTGGTTTAACTACATTACCTGACATTCTGAGTTCCATGTTAACTTTTAAGAAATTAGACTAGTGCTAGTCCAGTTTACTAGTCTGCCATAGCTATTGTAAAAGTCAGTGGCAGCTAAAGACTGTCTACAAAGGCACATTCTCATTTCTATTGATTGTTTTAACTGCACAAGTTCATGGAGTCTAGTGTAATAATTGGATACATGTATACAGTGTGTTGGGTTCAAATCAGGATAGTAATATTTCCATCTCACACATTTAACTTTTTAGGAACACATAAAGATGTACACTTATTTGGATGAAAAGTATCAGAAGAGATTATGATAATTTAGAGAAGACCCAGAAAATACAGAAGTCAGCCAGGTAAGGGGCCAGGGACTCTTTAGTGCCTTCCTGGCTTCATCTTAGCTACCCCATATACCTGAGAGGCCAACCTAGCGTGTGCTCTGCCTGTGTGACAGGGAAGAAAGTTACAATGATCTTCATTCTTTACTTCCTGTCTGTACAGCCAACCTTATCCCCTTTGCCTTAAATCACAGCCAACTGAAAAGCTTGCTGGTTTTACACTTCCAGGACAGGTTTAACAGGCCTCTGGATCCATTCCTCATGCTGGACATAACTGGAGGGTTGGTCAGATTTTGAGTTCCTTGGCAGTAGAGAAATTGACACTAGAGAAGAAAGATTTAACAGCTAACCTTCCAGCTACAAAATCCTAAAAAGCTAAAGAAACTAAACTTTCATGTAATAAAATTAGAGAATTCTAGAATTGACAAGAATTTTGACTGCCTCACATATATAACCAGTCATATTTCAAAGGAGGATATTTAAGCTCAGCAAGGGGTACTTTTATTCAAACCGGCACAAGAAAGAGCCACTGATACATGAAACAATGTAAACAAATCTCAGAAATATTATGATGACCGAAAGAAGCCAGGCCAAAAAAGAAAAAGAGAGAGAGAGAACACATAACATATTATACCATCAAATTCTAGAACACACAAATCTAAGCTCTAGGACTCAGAAATTGGTTGGCTAGGATAAGGATGAAGTTTGTGCAATGAAAATGTTTTGTATTTTGTTTGGGTTGGTAGTTACATGACATATAGGAATGTCAAAATATATCAAATGGCATACCTTCAAGGTGTGCATTTTTTTGCACATAGGTTGCATTTCAGTAGATTTATTTAAGAATAACTCTTAAATCTGTTCCAAGCTACACACTGTGGAGCAGGTAGGGTGGACACTGGGTCTGTCCATCTGCCTGTCCATCACTCTCCTGATTCTTTCCTGATGCAAACACACATCTCAAAACCAATCAAGTAATGGTTTTGCACACTCTGGTGCCTGGTACTGGGTGACTACATGAAGCAGCATTACAAAAACATAAGAGGTATTCAGCAAGGTCCACAATTAAATCTGAGGCATCATACAGTCACTCAGACACACTCTGGAGGCATCCAGGACTCACGCACATTTCAGGCAAGAGAAAATAATGATTACAAGTCATACAAGAAGGAAAGGTGGAAATGAGGAAATGAGTGAGGTAAAGAATATTAGGTGTCATCTATAATTCCAGAAACAATATGAAAAATTGAAAGCACTCTCCATTTAGTTCTTTTCAAGTCTGCAAGAGACCTAATCTAGGCACATACTGTAATTACAATGTGTCCCTAGGTATGGCATATACAGCAAAAGCATGCAAGTGAGACTTAGGAAAAATAGACCTGCTAAAATTGCCTGTGTGTTCCTGCTATATATAGGTAGACAGTTTTTTTTTCCCCAGTATCTCTGAAATTGTTTTCTCTGCAGGGTGCTCTTGCTTCCAATAAAGAAATCGGACTCTGTTTTATTTACCTGAGACTACCCTCACTAAAGTTTCTGGCAAGCTCATGGCAATCGGCAATTTGAATATTCTGGCAGCTAAAGAGGGGACTGGGCAGGAAAGACCCTTTGGCCTCCAGGCCTTCTTGCTCCTGCTACTGCAGCAATCACCTCACTGAACAGCATCGCAGAGATCCTGGCTGGGGAGATGGGCTCCCGCCCTGGGCCTGCATCTGGGGAGGAGTTCCTTTGTGCAGCCAGAGACTTACAATGGGACACATGGAGAACAAGCTCAGGTGCAAGTTTTACAGTCTGTATGGAGCTACTCCAAGCAGATTATGTCTGAGGCTCTTTGGGAAACATCAAGCCTATTTTCAATACTTTCTTAAACTCTGTCCATTTATCTCCAGATTTTACTATTGACATATATGTGCATAAGAGGTGGAATCTAAAACTACGGTGGATGTTTAAATTTAAAAGCATTATTACAATAAAAGACACATTGTCATCAATCCCCTTCAAAATATCCCCCCTCACTTTGAACACTTACTCCTCAGTCCTTGCCACTTTCTGAAGCAATTCTGAGAGTTCTCTCCTGAGTGTCTTTAGTTGCCCTGCCCTGGCTGCCTTAACATTCTAACAGGAGTCAAAATATTTCCCGTTCATGGTCACTTTGATTTTGAGGAAGAGTCAGAAGTCACATGGTGCTAGACCTGGTGGGTTAGGTGGATGAGGACGCACCGTACTGTTTTATGAGCTGCCTTTCTGTTGATGGCAGCAGGCAGCAGCGTTGGCTGTATTTCTTACCACACCTTGGAAGGACATGCTTCCAGAAGTGGCAAAAAGGATGAGATAATGTGAGTGGTCAAAGCAACAGGGAGTAATTTGAAGGGATTAATAGTAATGCGTGTTTTACTATAATAATTTTTTAATTTCAAAAATAAAAGAATGAAAACATATTAAGAAACATACATACATTTAGAAAATAACACAAAACCAGTGCAAGCAATATAGAATTTTAGACAAGGTGATAGGAAATTAACAATAGTTGTTGTATTACATATTGATATCTTCAAATTGAATACTCAGATAAACAAAGTTTTAGAATTTCTACATTCACCATATATTTTTGGCATACCTCATATGTATGCACACACAACACAATGTTTTTCATAAAAGAAAAGCTTTTTATTAAGCTTAATATCAAAGTCCTAAGCCCTGTGGTCATCATAATTATTGGTTAATGCCAGTGAAATACATTGAAAATTCCATAAATAAGGTCTATATTTTTAGTCTCTGAAGAAGTACACACATAATTTCATATGTTTTGTTTCCAAGGAGAGGCTTTTCTTGTGTCTTTAAGATGCTTTTATTTTTTATTAAATATAGAAAATACTTTGATTGGCATATCTTATAAAACTTATATTTATTATTGTCCACCTTTCAGATAATTCACTGACATGCTGAATATAGGAACTGAATTTTAAAGGATCTAAACCAAATATATTCAACATCTGAAAATTAATCTGAACATCTATTCAAATACTTCATAAATAATATAAGGGTTAAGTTAATAATATGATACCTTAGCCAAAAAATTCATACCAGTTAGAAGAACCTATAGAAAAGCCAATGGATATAAACATTTTAGCATTTCTCATAAAGGAAAAAGCAAATTTAGAAATTAGTACTAATTGTTGGTCAGTCTGATTTACTCTTAGACACTTGTGTCTCATTTTCAATTCACTGAAGTATCAAAGTAATTAATGACAACTTTCCTGTCTTTTGCTTCCACATAATATAATTATATTATACATAATACAATATAATCTGCTTCTACATAATATAATGTCCTGAGGTCTAGAAGGTTCCCTAAGCTCAAATTTAAGTACATTAAGGGAGAATTGTTCATTAGTCTATGGTATAGACTCCTGTTCATTTAAATTTCATTCTAATCATTTGTACTAATTGACAGATTGGATCCCCTGGAAGCCCTGAAAAATCTACTAATAGCCCATTTATTAATGTCAGTATGAGCATTTGCATTCCTAAACCTTTAACTCATTAGAGAGTATTCCTCTTGCTATGTAACAATGGAGAGAAATTTGACTGCCATCATGCATTTATGACTTTTGATAAAAAGAGAAAAAGGCTGTGCCTGTGTCACCATGACTAGCAAGAGCAGTATGAAGATCACTATTTCATCAGGTGACAGAATGACAGTCATGATGGGCAGACAACCTGGCTTCTGCTCCTGGCTCTGCTAACCAATTATCCTTAAGGTCTCAGATAGGTCATTTAATTTCTTTGAGACTCAATTTTCAAACCTATAAAATGGCAAAGAGAACATATAACCAGTCACAGGGATGCTGTGCATCTGAACACAGCACTCAAAAACCCTCATTCACCAGTGCAGCCCTGGTGTCCCTCAGCCCCACTCTCAGAGGATCCGTCTGTTGTCGGAATGGCCTGTCACCACCACTTTGGTCATCCTTCCACAGGCAAAGTGGGCTGCAGCCTTGTCAAGTATGACTGAGGGCCAGGGATAGAGCTCAGCAGCACAGCGCCTGCCTGGCAAGCACGAGGTCATGAGCTCGATTCCCGGTGCCCAAAAATTAAGAGATAGAAAGACAAAAACAAATGTGACTTGAGAACTTCCTAGTGGGACAAGGCAAATAGATTCGGCATAGTTTTAGTTCCCTATATCTTCTATTAAAATTGACAGCAAACTGGATGTCTCCAAATGTGAACTACATAATTTGACCTAATTAGTGTATAGGACAATTTACCCAACTACTGCAAAAATGCATTCTCTCACAGAGAGAAGTCCAATTCCCAGAGACCAGGAGTCTGAAATCCAAGTGTTAGTGTCAGAGAACCCTTCCTTGACACTTCAGTTCCATCTGTCTGTCTGCAGATGGCCTTCTTCTCCCTTTCTTTTCTTTTATAAAGATACCCAACTTCACATCAAGGCTTGACCTAGATCTAGGAGGACTTCCTTTCTAGAGTCTTGAGTGACATTGATGAAGTACTGACTGACTATCATTCTGAAGTTCTGAGCAGACATAAATTTGGGGAAGGCAGTAGTCAATGCAGGACAGCATGGCAGGCTGGGAACTGGTGTAGCCAGAGTGTAAGGCTGCACTCAGGACAGTGGGGAGGAGCCTCAGGGTGCCCCAAGGGATCAGAGAGTGAGTGCACATACATCATCCTGTCCTAACTTCTCACGTCTCCATGAAGGGACTGTGACTTAGGAAAACTGAGTCCATGTCCAAGGGAACTCCACAGCAAGCTAGGAACAAAATCTTCTGATTCACAATGCAGTGTTGTTTATAGTGCATGTTAAGAGTCTTTAGATAGTCTTACTAAAAGATAAATCTAAAACCCAGATAAAGACTGATATCTATTTATGCTAATTTCATCAGTCAGGTAAGGGTGGTTTAGTGGAATTTCCCAACTTCATTTCTAGCTATGTAACTGATGTCAACTAACATTCCAAATAAGAACAAAATAAAATGTGGATACTATTAAATTTAAAGGAAAAATACTCAAAATACTTGAAAGTGACGAAAAGCTAGTGTAGCTGTTGTGGTGAATGTTTCCAAAGAAGCACAGGTTAAGCCAAAGAATATGAAAATAATTCATATCACTGGCGATAGACTAGGCCGATTCAATAGGTATGAATTATAAAACCCTAGATTTAGAAGCATCTAATACTATATCTTAAATATACATCTCTCTGTATGCCCTTTGCATATGTACACATATCATAATTACAGAATTAAAAGAATGTGGGCAAATATATCCTTTTAACAATATATATTAACTAAATATATTAATTATACATATTAATTATGTACTTATATATAAAAGGATAATATATATATATATATATATATATATATATTATCCTTTTATATATATTACAGTTACAGAATTAAACGGATACATGGGAAAACGTACAGTTAGAGTTGGATGTTTGTAACTTCTTTTCCCACATGTAGAGTAAGATAACAAAGAATGGGTAAGGTCATACCATATGTGAACTACATAACTTGACCTAATTAGTGTATAGGACAAACTACTGCAAAGAAAACAAAACTATTCTTTTCAGTTCATAGTGAACATGAACTATTATGGTATTCCTACCCCTCAGAACAAGCCCTCACAAATTTTAAATGAGTGAAGTCATGTAGAGTATGTTCTGTGTACATAGTGGAATTCAGATACAAAAAAATCACAAAAATGTACACAAATAGAAAAATCCTCAAGTTTTGGCTTTTAAGCAAAGTACTTCCAAATACCCATGAGTACAAGAACAAATCACAATAAGAATTAGTAAATACATTGAAACACCACGTTAAGACAGCTAGAGCACTAAATATGGAGTGCAGTGCAGATAATGCAAGATACTGAAGAGCATTTAGAGCCTGAAATGCATATATTAAAGGAAAGACTGAATATTACTCAGCTATAAAGAAAGACAAACTTGAGGTTTTTATAGGCAAATGGTCACAATTAGAGACCATACTCGTAAATGAAATAAATCAGATGTGCACGTGCAAGCAATGTATTGTATCACTAGTGTAAGAATCTGAAAGTGGGGGTATAAATTAGGAGGTATGAAAGGAAACTGCTCAAAAGTAAAGAGTAAATTGGATGAGGGGAAGGAGAAAAGGAAGAAAGGGACAACTACGTGTGTGTGTGTGTATATGCAGGATGGCTAACATGGTCCCACTATTGACTTATTTTGCTTTGTTGTAAGGAACAGTTAATGAGTAGTTGTTTGATCAATCTTGTATGTCTATATGTGTTTTCCTGAGCATACACTTTGAAGTTATCAATATGTAATACAACAAGCATTGTTAATTCCCCGTCACCTTGTCTGTAATTCAGTTCTGATTATACTGTTCTTGTGCTACTTTGTGTCTCTTTGTTACTGTTTTTGTTCTTTCACTTTTAAAATAAAAAAAGACTGAAAAATTAATAACCTAGGCTTTCACATTAGGAGCTGAAGAGGACAATGCAAGTTAAATCCCATAGGAATAGAAAGGGGGGGAATAAATGGCATATAAAATATATAAAATCAACAACTTCCAAATTTTACTTTTAAAAAAAACCTAGTAAAGCACCAAAAAATGATTAAAACAAGGAGAAGAACCTAGCATTTGGGAGACCGAGACAGGAGAACCACTTTGAGTTCAAGGCCAGCCTCAACTGCATAGTGAGACCCTGCCTTAAAATGCCAAAAAAGAAAAAAAAAATGCCTTAAGATGCCAAAAAGGAAAGAGAAATAATGTCAAGAATAAAAAATACCTGTGAACATTAAAAGTAAAATTAGAGAATACCATGAACAATTTCATATAAACACATTTATAAAATATAGGCAAAATAGACAAATTTACTGAAAAATAATTAATTAAAACTAACACAAGAAGAAATAAAGACTATAAAGAGAATGCTGTTAAATCAAATTTCTCATAAAAAGTTTGTCCATGTACAAAGCTTGCTAGTGTTATCTGAGATGATCCTGAGATCAAGCATGAAGCAAGAATAGGAAGGGAATCCAGGGAAGAGGGGACAGGGGGACAGCAGTGACCAAGACAAGCTGTGCTTATCAATGTCCCCAAATAATGGAACTGTTAAATATTGCAGAAAAAAAAACCACTAGTTGACAATTTCTTCGAAAGAGAAGAGTGAAACAAGAAGGTCTGTTACTACTCCTTTTTTTTGTATCTTTATACCAGAGATCCTACACAATGCAGTCAGGTAAGTTTATAAAATGTGGAAGGAAGAAAAATTGTAAATTGTCATTATTTGCAAATGACATGACGTTTGCATAGAAAATCTTCAAAATATTTGTAGATAATTAGAATTTTAAATAAATTTACCAACATCATTGGACACAGAGTTGATCAATTGCCTGTCTTTAAACCAGAAAAATATTTTAAAATAAACTTTTAAAATAATCTCACTTTTCCTAGCATCCCAAAACAACACATCTTTGGGAATAAATCTAAAGAAAGATATGCAAAACTTCTATAGAGAAATCTATGAAACATTACTGGAAAAGTTAAAGACATAAATATATACTGATCTATAATCACAATTGTAGATTAGTAGACAAGAGTGTGTCTAAAGACAATCTAAATTTTAGGTATTTTCTTATCTATTTCCTCATTTAATCCTCATAACTACATTTAAAATAAGTGGCATTAATCCCATTATCTAACATGAGAAAACTAGGACTCCAAAAGGTTAAGTAAGGTTATTTTCACCCCAATAGCACCCCAATAGCAAATAGCTAAGCCAGGACTGAACCATCCGAGTCTAACTTTCTCCTCATTTGTTTGTGTTGCTGTTACTGCATACATAGATTTATAACCTAGAAAAGCCAGTAGTGAGTCCTGGGAGGTGTTTTGGAAAGAGGGCACCATGCCCCAAAGTGGTTCTTAAACACAGGGGCTTTCCAAGAGGTGCCCACCTGTGCTGGCTGCTCAGCTCTGAATGGTACTCATCACCTTCTCACTCAAAGCCAAGGGCTGCTCTCGTCTTGAAGAGTAAAATAGAGCCATGGAGAAAATGTGACTGCGACCACCCTCTGCCACATCCTGCTCTATCTGCCTTTATATTTAACTTGGACGTCATGCCTCTGTGTGTGGGGGGGGGGAGAAAGAGAGAGGGAGAGAGGGAAAGAGAGAGACTTTGTTCAGATCTTTTGCCTATTAACAATCAAACTTGGGTTGCTTTCTCAAAAAACTATAAAAGTTCTTAATTTTCATAAAGTCCAATTTATCAATCTGGTCTTTTATAGTTAATGTTATTAAGGTCCTATTGAAGAATTTTCTGCCTATCCCAAGGTCATGAAGATTATCGGCTGTATTCCTACCTAGATAGCCTCTTGTGTTTCTTACAAACATAGTGTTTTGACCCATCTGGTGTTAACTCTAACGTATGGTAGAAGTAAGAAGTAAAATTTCAGGAGTTTTTTCTTCCCTAATCCAAATGCAAATTGACCATCATCACTTATTGAAAAGATTGTTGTACTGAGCCTTGTTTGAGAATATCACATGTTTTACATGTATGTGTGTGTGTGTCCTGCCATTATATTCCTTATTCTTTCTCAGTTCTCTCTCTCTTTCTCTCTCTCTCCCTCTCTCCCTCTGCCTCTCCTTCTCTTCCTCTACCTCTTTACAATACTAGGGATTAGACATGTTACTTAAACTTTTGGAGTCCTAGTTTTATCATGTTAGATAATGCCACTAATATCATTTATTTTAAATGTAGCTGTGAGGATATGAAAATCCCTAGCACACCATCTATCACATGAAGTTTTATATACCTAGAGAGACAGGCATATTCCTGATGCCAGCATATTATTTATAAAATCTATGCCACTTAAATCCACTGTTCTCTATTTTTTTTCCTATTTATTAAAAGCAATAATTACTTCCTCCCAAAAGATTATAATTTATAGTTGCGAGTGTCTAAGTGTGCACATTAGCTACATGTTAATTAGAATGTACATAGAGCCTCTTATATATTATTATTAGAGAGAGAGAGGACTAAAATTGTTTGAGGAGCACAGTATCCAAAAATACTAGCAATTAATGCAAGGGCCATGGACATGGTATATCAAATCAGAGAAAATCTTTTTGGAAGGAATCATCTTGATAAGAGTCCCCTGGGGTGGGTCAGAGTGAGGCAAGCCTGGAGCCTGACTCTAAGTCACTAGACAATACAGCACTGAGGTGACAACTGAGAGCCACGAAGTGACCATAGATTTAAATTTCTTCACCTGAGCCAGGTCCCTGGGTCCTGCATCTTTATAAAGCAATTTTCTTGCCTGCAGTATTCTTCTCGTGGTCGCCTGAAAAATGGCTATTCGGGTTTGGGAATCAGGCATTCATTTCATCAAAGTGTTTATAAAGAAGCCCCTAAAATACTTCAAGGTCCACATTAGGGACCAGGAACATAGTGTCTCACACAATCCAACCTCAGTCTCACCCTCATTAGCTTGGCCTCTGCTCCAGTCCCTGTAAAGCCACCTGCATTGCTCCCTCCCCACTTCTCCAGGGTGCGGGTGCACACGCGGTATTAAGCACAGCCTGTCCCTTGCCGTTGCTGTCACCCTAGCCTGGGAGGTGCTGCAAGGAAGGAAGAATTGCAATTCTTCAACTTTCCTTCCTTAGAGCACAGCTTAAAGTCCGACATGTAGCGGGCACTCAACATGTTGGATGAAATCATACATTATTCATGAGGACTAGGTACAGTCAAATCCATTAAATTTTTTCATGAATATTAAAGGAATAAAAACAATTACATCCAGGAAAATTACATCTTTTTGAAACATCCTTTGATTTTGTTTTTTTATTAGCATTTTATTAGTAGCCCTGACAGCTTTTTTAAAATGTTCACAATGGCAATAGTGTTAGTGGTGTTAAAGGGATGCACAGTATAAATGCAGGGAAAATGATGTCTGGTTAGCTTTTCCAGTTTAAAATCATGAGAATCTTTGGGTAAAAAAGAGAATGAGCTTCCATTTAACTGCCAACAGCTATGCATATAAACGACTAAGTCATTTATACCAGGGGATTTATTAAATTTTTATAACAATTGGCAATATTCATCCAGAAAAAGGAAGCAAAATAATTCACAGAATTTAACTATGCAACAAAATCTAGCTCATGCTACAAATAAGAGTAACCTGTTTATTTAAACACAGCATAGATCTAAAAGTTTCCTGGATTACAAGTGTGCTGAACGATGTTTGAAAAAATGAAAACAACAGAACTGCCATTATTTGTGCTAAAAAAGTGAGAAGAAACCATTCCTAAATGATGCTAGGCAGATTCTAGAGACTTACACAGTGTAAAAACAGAGGGAACTTTGGAGATAGTGTCATGGTTGACTTTGAGGCACCTTCCACACAATCCCACAGGGAAGGACCAGAGCTGAAAACACAGAATACCTACTTGGTCTGGTGTTTGGATCCTTTCAGATGGGCGTGGTACTGCTCTATGGAATTTAGGGAGACGCTGCAGATGGTACATCTGTAAGTGCGCCGCAGACCTGTGGAAAACAGACAGACCTGATTAGTTGCCTTCCTCATTAGCCACCTGCCTGAATGAGAACACATTCACAAATTCGGGGAAAGAGTACACAGGGACTTCAGTGCACCCCACCAACCACACCTCACCCCACTTCTAAAGCCCAGCTGATGAGATCCTTAGTGGAAAGGTGAGTGGATGGGGGCAGCCTGCTCTACTTAAGATGTCTGAATTATAGGATCATATTTCTTTAAATTGAAGCAAAATATTTCTGGACATTTTATAACTCAAAGAAGCTTTGTACTTTTTTCCTAAGGCATGTGGACATAGCTGCCTGCCACCTGTGCAGTGAAATTTGGAACATCAAAGGAAAACCCTACCCTGATTCCTTTCCCACTTCCTTCTGCAGCAGAATTGTATGCACAACTTTAGACATTATTTATTTTGGATTTTCTTCTAGAATTATCTTATATGCTATAAATACACAGGAGAAGGACAATGTAGCACTGTTTCATAGGAAGCCTTACTTTCCATCAGACAATTTAAAAGAATATGCATTCCATTAGTTATTCATGTAATTAACTTATTAAGACAGTATCACTCCCGGTCAGCATGTTGAATTGCAAGATGACTACGATGCCCTTTGCTTTCAAGTAGTTTAGTAAAAATCTCAATTTTGTTGTATTATTGACTCTTCTATAGAAAACTTATGCAACGAAGCAGCTTTAACTAAATAACCTTAAACTTATGTTATAGCTCAGGGACCCACAGTGAAACATGTTCCTTCACCTAGGCTTTTCTTTCAGACTACAGAGAAAAATCAGTCATGATCTTAAACTTTGGATTTATACCTTGGATCCACCATCCTGGTTCTATAAGCTAGAACAAGTCCTATCATTCCTTCCTGCCCCTGTTTCTCATCAACAAAAAGAAAACAAGCCTATCCACATCACAACATTGCTGCAATAGCTAAGAGAATATCTATGGACAGGTTTGGCAAGTGAGAGTGGCTGTTGCCAGTTTTACCATGAAATTCTGGTCTTGCTCATGTAAAAGCCAGGATATTAAACAGTTGGAGCATTATTTTCTAATTGGTATAGTATATTTTCCTTCTAAGAGAAGAGTTCTCAGTTTTTCCAAGAAGGAAATCGTGTACACTAACTGGAAGAGCTTTGCAACTTGTTGCCTCAGTCACTTTAGGCAAATTTTTTGACTTCTCTGGGCTTTGGTTTCTTTACAGTGTTTGGGGAAGGTGGATGGGTGAGATATGACATCCATGAGAGAATCTGGTATCCAACAAGTAATCGATATAAGTTAGCTATTGTAATGACTTTAAGTGAGGCAAACACAGAACCCATTATGCCTCAGGGTCCAAGTTGAACCATTGCACTGAAGACTAAGGACATAGATGGCAATGTGCACTCACATTTAAAAAGTGATGGGGGAACACCATGCCAAGATACTTAAAGGAAATGAGCAAGACCCTGAGTGTTTAACCCTGAACTGACCACTTAACAGCCAAAAGTCTACAAAGACTCTAGAGAAGAAAGCAATAGGTAGAGGGTCTCTGGAGAGGGCTACGTTGTACATGTTCTTCTCCCTCACCTGAACCCCGCTAAAGAGGGACACAGTGGAGTCACTTGATGAGCCTGCAGCCTATCTCACTGTGCTGGACTCTGGCACCACCTGCAAGATAGAAAGGGCCAGAGTCTGTGGCTTGTTAACATCTCCAATGCCAAAGTACAAGAGGTGGTAAAATTGGGCCTTATCAGAGCTCGTCAGAATAAATGATATGTAAGAGTTCTCCCCAGACTATATACGTATCAAGCATGGGAGCTGCTGCTTTGGTTATATCTCAGATACTATTTAAGAGGGCCAACTAAAGTCAAGGTGAAGAGACTCCTGAAAATATGTCATGGTGAATACCACTCCAAAGTACCACTAATATGAGCTAATAAATATAACAAGAAACCTCTGCATCCAGATGCTGGAAGTGCTTAGGTGGGCATCTTGGTGTTTCAAGTGGCCTCAGATGAGATTCTTAGCCCATAATACTAAGTGATGGTAAGGCTCCACCAAAACCGTGAAGAACCCCAGGAGAAGTGCCAGGTGGCAACTCTTGCCTCATTAGCAGCAGTCACACTTGTGCTGTGTGGTTCCTGTCATGTCAACTTTCCTCTTCCAAGCATGTCTAACCTCCCACCTTGCATCCCTCAGCCCTACAGGAACAAGAGGCAACTGTAGAGTAAAATGGAGAAAAGCAAAATCCCAGAAGAAAAGCACAACTCCAGGCAGAGTACAGGAGAGAGATCTACCACCCTGTCTTTCCTGGTAAGCAGACAGCCCTAACAAGAACTGTGCTGGACAAGACAATAACAAATGTTTGAAAATTTGTGAGCTATTTCAAGTAGATGGCTCTATCTTGGATACATTAATAAAGGAAATGAAGACTTTATGTTATCTATGAATGGGTAAAAGACACTACTACTTGAAAGTGAAAATTCATGATGCACTGTAATTTTTATCCCAGAGAGGGAACACAGGAACTCCATAGACCCAATTCGAATGAGCCATAGAGGACAAGAATAAAGATTCCTTTGTCCAGCCCAATGAGCCCTGCTTACTAAATGTTGCCATGTAGCCAAGTTTGTGTTTACCTCTCTAAGAGGAGCACAAAGCAGAACCTCCTGGAGATTTTCACACTACAGTGGCCTGGCACACATTTCAGAACAGCCTGTTTGAAATGTAATATGTAAGCTGAGCTGTCAATATGAGGATGAACTCATTTTTGGTTTTGTTTAAAACACATAAGTGGACACTGACACACCAGATAGTTCCATAAAAGTCAATTTAATGAGGGGGAGGGGCACTTGAACTGAAGTTCACAGACTGGAGTTTGACCCAGCACAGAAAAGGTAAATTTAATTAAGGAAGAAAAAAAGAAACAACAATGAAATTACAAATATCTGGACTCAAAACTTATGAGGCTCTTGCCCTGCTCCTTTGGGACAGAGAAGGAGCTTGGCCTGGGGAAGTAGCACCTGAGTGGTCCATCTCTGTGAAACTCTCTGTTGAAGGGTGAGGCCTGTGGTGCAGAAGCAGCCCAGTTCTTTGTAGAACTCTCTATTGGTGGGTGAGGCCTGTGCATGCGCTCTGCCCTGCTCCTTTGAGACAGGGAAGGAACTCGGCCTGGGAAAGCAGCACCCTGGTACCAAAGGCCAGAATTCCCCCACCAGTTCAGCTGTGGTCTGAGTCATGTATCCCAGCCATTACCTGGGGATCCTAGGCCTAGTGGTCCACAGCCTGCTGTCATCTTGGGGTAAGTTTGATATCCAGGTAAACTAGGGTCCCTGGAGTCCTTCAGTGAGCTACCTGGGTAGCTTGTAGCTCAGCACTTCTCATTTGACATCCAAAATGACAAGACATAGGAGCAAACTGCAGTCTCAGAACTGAACTTCACCAGAGCAAGTCCAGGAGATGCTGACATAGGAGAACTTGGAAGCCACATACTTGAAATCTCAGAAATGATTACAACTGAAGTAAAGAAACAACTCCATCAGGCCATAGAAGAGATCAGATCAGAAATAATCTCTCAGGCAAAACATGAAATGTCAATAATAATGAGAGAAATGCTCCACACATCTAGAGAAGAAACAGATAAAGAAAAGATGAACATAGGCAACAGATGGAAACGTTATATGAGCAATTTAGGAATGAATTAGAACGCATGAAACAGACTCAAAGAGATTTCCAGGAAATCAAAACTTCCACTGAAAGCTTGCAAAACCAGTTGAATGAAGCTGAAGATAGAATTTCATATCTTGAAGACAGCATAGCAGCTAGTGATCATGAAAGGAAGGATCTCTTAAAATCATCATGCATCCAGCAAAAATCAATACAACAGCTGCAAGATGAGGCAAAGAGAAATAATGTCCAAGTAATAGGAGTCAATGAAATAGCAGGAGGCAGCACAAATGACATAAAAAGTATATTTGCAGAAATAATAGCAGAAAATTTCCCAAACATGAAAAAAGATTCTGAAGTGCAGGAAAATGAGGCATATAGAACTCCAACTAGCCATAACCAAAATAAAACCCCAACCAGACATATAATAATCAAGATCTCAGATATCCAGCAAAAGAATAGAATATTAAAAGCTGCTAGATAAAAGAAACTGATCACCTATAAAGGAAAGCCCATCAGAATCAGAGCAGATTTCTCAACAGAAAATATGCAACTGAGAAGACCTTGGAGCAGGGTATTACAGGTTTTGAGGAAAAGCACCTTCCAACCCAGACTGATGCACCCTGCAAAACTATCCTTCAA
Source organism: Dinomys branickii (assembly GCA_004027595.1). Taxonomy (NCBI): domain Eukaryota; kingdom Metazoa; phylum Chordata; class Mammalia; order Rodentia; family Dinomyidae; genus Dinomys; species Dinomys branickii. The sequence continues at coordinate 69,938 of PVLD010008077.1, read as the reverse complement.
ATTCAATGGAGAAAGAAAATATTTCCACAACAAAGAACAACTGAAAAACTTCATGAGTACCAAACCAACCATGCAGAAAATACTAAAAGATATTCTAGACAGAGAAAAAAGAGACCACAATCTCAAGAACAATAGAAAGGAACCCTTAAGCAGAGCAAGCAAGCAATTAAACACATGGTAAAAACACATGGTAATCTACAGTAAGTAAATAGCATGAGAAGAATAAGCCAACATATATGAGTTATAATCATTAATGTAAATGGCCTCAATTCACCAATCAAAAGAAACAGACTGGCAGAGTGGATTAAGAAACAAAATCCAAAAATATGCTGTATACAGGAAACATACTTCTTTCAAAAGGAAATCCATAGACTGAAAGTCAAAGGGTGGAAAACAATCCTCCATGGAACAGGTTCTCAGAAAAAAAGCAGGGATAGCAATTATGATTGTACACAATTTAACTTCAAACTGAAAACCATCAAAAGAGTTAAAGAAGGTCACTACATACTACTTAGGGGAAAACTGCAAGAAGAAGAAATAACAATAATAAACATGTATGCACCAAATATTGGAGCACCAAACTATATAAGCCAAATCTTAACAGACATGAAAAACCAAATAATCAATAACACTATTGTAATAGAAGACATAAACACCACTTTGATGCAAACAGACAGGTCAACTAGACAAAAACTCAGCAAAGAAATAACAGACCTGAACCAAATCTGCAAGCATATGGACTCAGTAGATGTATAGAGTGTTCCACCCCACAACATGAGGATACACTTTTTTTTCAGCTTCACATGAAACTTTCTCTAAAATATACTATATTCTAGCCCTTAGAGCATACCTACCCAAATGCAAAAGAATTTAAATTATCCCATGCATATTATCTGACCACAGTGCAATAAAAGTGGAAATTAACAACAAAAGAAATGGCAAAAACTCCATAAACACTTGGAAATTAGACAACAACCTCCTGAACAACGGGTCACAGAGAAATGAAAGAAGAAATTTTAAAATACCTACAAATAAACAAAAATACAAATACAACCTACCAGAATCTGTGGGATGTAATAAAAGCAGTCCTCAGAGGGAAATTGGTAGTGGTGAACTCACACATAAGGAAAACAGAGAGAGAACAAATAAATAGCCCAATGCTGCATCTCAAACTTTTAGAAAAAGAAGAACAAGTCAAGCCCAAACCCAAATGAGGTAGGAGATTATAAAGACCAGGTCAGAAATTAATGTAATTGAGACAAAGAGAACACTACAAAAAATAAATGAATCAAAGAGTTGGTTCTTTGAAGAATAAATAAAATTGATAAACCCTTAGCCTACCTTATCAGAAAAAGAAAGGAAAAACTCAAATTCATGCAATAAGGAATGAAAAGGATGAAATCACTACAGATCTCACAGAATTCAAAAGATCATTAATACCTACTTCGAAAATCTTTACTCCCATAGGGTAGAAAACTCAGAAGAAATAGACAGATTCCAAGATATGTATGAATTATCAAAGTTGAATCAGGAAGATATAAAAACCCCAAACAACCCAATACCAATTAATGAGATTGAAAATGTCATTAAAAACTTAACAACAAAGAAAAGCCCAGTTCCTGATTGATTCACAGAAGAATTCTATAAAATATTCAGAGACAATTTAATGCCAACACTCCTCAAATCTTTGATGAAATTGAAAAGGAAGCAATTCTCCCTAACTCATTTCTAGAGGCAAGTATTATACTAATGCCAAAACCCGAGAAAGACCCAAGCAAGAACGAGAACTATAGACCAATCTCCCTAATTAACATACATGCAAAGATACTTAATAAAATACTAGCAAATAGAATGCAGCAAATCATAAAGAAAATTATACACCATGGTGAGGTTGGATTGATTCCAGGAATGCAAGGATGGTTCAATATATGCAAATCAATTAATATAATACACAATATTAATGGATCCAAAGACAAAAAACACATGATTATGACAATAGATGCAGCAAAAGCTTTTCACAAAGTCCAACATGCATTCATGATAAAAACTCTACAGATAATAGGAATACATGGCCATTACCTCAATCTGATCAAAGCCATCTATGACACACCAACAGCCACCATCATACTAAATGGACAAAAACTACAAGCTTTCACTTTAAAGTCAGGAACAAGAAAAGGATGTTCACTGTCACCACTCCTATTGCACATAGTTCTGGAAGCATTAGCGAGAGCAATTAGACAATACAGAGAAATAAAAGGAATAAGGATAGGAAAGGAAGAAGTGAAACTATGAATTTTTGTAGATGACATGATATTTTACATGGAATATACCAAAAAATCCACCATAAGACTCATTGAATTAATTAACAAATTCAGTAGTTTAGCTGGATACAAAGTCAACACTCAAGACTCAATAGCACTTCTTTACACAAACAACAAACAGACTGAGAAAGAAATTAAGGAAACCATACCTTTCACAATAGCATCCAAAAAAATTGAAATATTTAGGAATCAATCTAACAAAACAAGTAAAAGATTTGTTCAATGAAAACTACAGTACTCTGAAAAAAGAGATTGAACAGGACTTCAGTAAATGGAATAAATATTCCTTGCTCATGGAAAGGAAAAATCAACACTATGAAAATGGTCATACTATCAAAATCATTGTACAGATTCAATGCAATTCCCATTAAAATACCACTAGCATATCTCACAGATCTAGAGAAAACATTCCTTAAATTGACCTGGAACCAGAAGAGACCCAGAATAGCAAAAGCATTCCTGGGAAACAAAGATAAGTCAGGTGGAATCACTATCCCTGACCTGAAATTATACTACAAAGCTACTGTAATAAAATCAATATGGTACTGGTTAAAAAACAGACCTGAGGGTCAATGTAACAGACTGAAAGATGCAGCCACAACCACAAACACACTCAGTCACCTAATCTTTGACAAAGGGGCCAAAGAAGCTCACTGGAAGAAAGATATTCTCTTCAGTAAATGGTGCTTTAAAAATTGGTTTGCCACTGGCTGAAGACAGAAAATTGACCCAAGTTTATCACCAAACATCAAATTCAAGTCAAAATGGATCACAGATCTCAATATTAAAAAAGAAACACTAAATCTATTGGAAGAGAAAGTAGGTAAAAATCTTGAAGACATAGGAGTAGGCAGAGAGTTCATGAACAAAAATCAAACCTCAAGGGAAACACTTCAAAGAATCAACATTTGGGACCTCATCTTACTGAAAAGTTTTTGCACATCTAAATAAATTGCCAGCAGAGTAAAAAGAATACCCACAAACTGGGAAAAAATCTTAGCTGGCTGTCCCTTGGACAACAGTCTTCTATCTAGAACATATAAAGAATTTTAAAAGTCAATTCAATCTCCTGAAATTCAAGGCCCCAATCCTAAAATGGGCATCTGAGATGAATACACACTTCTTAGATAAGGAAATGCAAATGGGAATTAAACACATGAGAAAAGGTTGAACATTATTATTCATTTAAGAAATGCAAATTAAAACTTTGAGATTTCATCTCACCCCAGTTAGAATGGCTAGCATTAAGAAATCAACCAATTACAAATGCTGGTGAGGCTGTGGAGAAATAGGAACTCTTTTCCATTGCTAGTGGGAATGCAGACTGGTGAAACCACTGTGGAAATCAGTTTGGAGATTCCTCAGTGAACTGGGTCTAGAAGTCCCATTCAACCCATCTATACCCCTTCTGGGTATTTTCCCAGAAGATCTGAAAACATCATATGTGCACCCATGTTTATAGCAGTGCAATTTGTAATAGCTAAATCATGGAACCAACCCGAATGTCCATCCACTGAGGAGGCATTTCTATATAATGGAATATTATACATTGTGGCATTTTTACATAATGGAATATTACTCAGCTATAAAAAAGACAAAGTTGAGTCTTTTATAGGTAAATGGTCACAACTAGAGACCATACTCATAGATGAAATAAATCACATGTGTATGTGTAAGCAATGTGTTATGTCACTAGTGTAAGATCCTGAAAGTGTGAATATAAATTAGGAGGTATGATAAACACTGAAATCTAAAGGAAACTGCTCAAAGGTAAAGAGCAGCTGGGATGAGAGGAATGAGAAAGGGAGGAAGGAGATAGTTATGCATGTATGTGTGTATGTGCAGGGTAGCTAACATAGTTGTACTGCTGACTTCTGTTGCTTTTTTGTGAGGAACACTTGATTGGTGTTTGATCAGTCTTGCATGACTATATTTGTTTTCCTGGATATACACTTTGAGGTCATCAATATGTAGTGCAACAACCACTGTTGATTCCCTATCACCTGGTCTGTAATTCAGTTTTGATTGTACTATTCTTGTGCTGCTTTGTAAGTGGTTGTCTGTTTGTTGGTGTGTTTTGGTTCTTTTACTTTTAAAATAAAAGAAAAAATTTAAAAAAGGAAAAACCTTCCCAGATTCAGACATAAACCAGAGAACCACTGAATCTCTCCATAAGCTCAGGAATGACATTCAGCCTTCAGCCTCCCAACAATGGATGTGCCTCCTGCAACTGTGTTGTCATATGGAGGCCTGGGCTTGCCCTGGAGAGTTGGATTGCATGGGCTTTGCATGAAGTCCAGAAATGAAGTGTTATAGCATGACCCCATCCTCACAACACACTCAACACACTCATTCTCTAAAACATACTCTCCCTTGTGCTCCTTTGGAAGCACTTGCAAGTGTCAGAATAATACTGGGCCTTAGAATAAAAAAATAAATAAAAAGAGAGATATTGTGCAAAAAAAAAGAGCTATACTTGCATTGCCTTTCCTTTTCACGGGTTTGCATGATTTAGAGAGATTACAGTGGTCTGCACATCCAGAGGCCATAAATTATCACAGCCAGCGTGGGGAAGCCGGAAGTTGTCTGAATGCTTACCCAGGGCTGGTCCTTTCTGCTCTTTTATTCATGGAATCAAAATATGAGAACCAGCTTCAGGCATTACTCCCTCAAAGTTCCCCATCAATCTTGTCATAATAAACAGTAAATACTGTTTATATGAGTCCTCTTCAGACTACAGACTAACTGAAGGTCCCCTCATAATAAATGGAGGTTCAGCTTGACAATAGGCATAAATATTTATGTTTAAAAAATGGGCACTTTTAGGAACACCGAAAAAATCTTTAAAAATATTCAGATCTGTTGTTTTCCATAACAGTTCCTATGCTCTGCAGCCAAACAGAGGCGTGGGCAGGAAATACTTGGCAGTTTATTGGAAGGCAAACTACAGGGATCATAAACTGGAAAGGCCTTGCATATAAAGAAGAACAAAAGTAGAGAAGGGGCAGAGGAAATCTCCCCCTCATAAGATACAGTGTCCTTGGTGGGAACTTAGCGCTTCATTAATACTCAGCTAAAATCCTAATTAGTTCAAAATGTTATGGCTCCTTTTTCCTTAGGGAACTAAAGAATCTTATTATTAAACCTAAAATGCTAATTTTCTTACTCTGTTCACGTTTAACACAGTAACATATTGAAGGTATCCTAAGATCTTTACCAGCTTAAAGGTTATTTCTGTAGGGTTGCCAAACATGTGCTAGAAAATACAGTCTGCCTGCAAGGAGCTGGCAAACTGTCCAACGAAAGGGACAAGACACATCCAGAAGCAGAAAGTGCTCAGGGGACCACTGCAGGGATCACAGTGAGGGAAAGGAGACCTTATGGGAACAAGAGGAAGAGACTGCTGCTAACTTAGAAGATCTGGAAATCTTCTCAACAATGCACTGTATTTTTACATTTATATTTCCTAGCATAGTGTTTATAAAACAGATGGTTCTGGAGAGTTTACCAGAATGTGACTATTCAACACGTCTTTTCAAGTTCTATGGCTCTGGTCTCCTTTATTATACATAAGAGAAACATGACTGAGCCTTTATTACAGTACCAGGTATTTTGCTGGATGCCGAGAATATAGGAGAGACTAAGACCAAGCACATTTTCCTATGGAGCTACACAGGACGACAGACAAGAAACGGTCAAGAAAGGCTGAGAAAGTGTTGCACAGGGTGTGAGCAGGACAGTGAGAGTGGGAGTAGTAAGCAGAGAGGCCTTCTCTGGCCAAGGGAGTTCTCTGGAAAGTATAAAATAAAATGGGAGGGGGATATTTAGCCTGTGCTATGAAGATCTGGGCAGAAAGTGGTCTCCTGGGGATAAATGTCAAGGACACAGGGTTAGAAGGGAATATAGGTTCGACTTGTCCAAGCAATAAAAGGTGGTGGAGGAAAAGAGAAAAGCAATGAAAATTTTTAAAATTGCCTTTTCCATCTGAAATTCTACTTCTGGGAAAAACTCATGAAAAAGGAACAGTAGACCAAGAATATTTATGACCAATAAAAATACATTGGCCAACAATTTATACTAAGGAAATGCTGTATAAAGTTCTTCAAGGTAAAAACAAGCACTAGATGTAAATTCAAATCTGTAGAAAAGATCAAGAGCATCAGAAACAATTGATATGTGGAAATGAACCTTCAAATTTCCCCTTAATTTATTTGAAGACTGGATGTAAAACAAAATGATGACACTGTATTGTGTATTATGTTGTTTATAACGTATGTACATGTAAAATATGATAAAAACACAAGAATGAGCTGAAGTAGAACAAGCTTTTTACATATTACATGAAATGATACAATAGTAATTTTAACAGTGATAATTTAAGGATGCTGATAATCTCTTAGAATAACTACTAAACAAATATAGTGATAAAAAGTATTGAAAAACCTTTATAAAGCAATGGTAAAAAGCAGAGAACATGAAATGTAACAATAAGTAGTATTTGATTAGACTCAGAAAGGAGGAACAGAAAAATAGGACAAATGGCAAAATGATAAAGCTAAATTCAATCAGATTAATAATCACATTTCGTGTGAATGGATTAAACTTTCAAAATATTGAAATTATTAGTCTGGTTTATAGAAACTAAGATCCAAATATACATGACTTCAAAAGTTGTGCTTTGTGTAGCATATGTTGAAAGCACAGGGCAGAGCACGTTATACTACAAAAACAGGAAGTAAAGAAAGTAGAAGTGCTTCAGTTAATATTAGATAAAATAAACCTACAACATAAAAATTTAAGGTTAAAACAGTTTTTAGAAATAAAGTTACAATTTTACAGTAGAAAAAAAGAAAATATTAAAATCAGTGGTCAGTCCAGGCATGGTGGCGCACACCTATTATCCAAGCATTCAGAAGCCTGAAGAATTGAAGGCCAGTCTGGGCTACTAACAAGTTCAGAGCCAGTCTGGAGTATGGAATGAAATTCTGCACAAAAGAAACAAAAAACTAAAAAACATGAATGCTCGTAGTTTAACCCTAAGACATAAAATAAGACAAGCAAATTAAACCCAAGTTAGATAAGAGGAAAAAAATAATTAAGAGAAGGAATCAGTGAAATAGAAACAACCTACAGAAATAAACTAACAAAGCTAAATTCTGCTTCTTAGGAAAGAGCAATGTAAGTATCACTTCTTAGCTAGCCTGGTAGAAGTTTATTAAGAAACACAAATGACTAAAACCAAAGAATGGATACCAATATAGATTCTACAGACATTTTCATAGGACGATTAAAAAGTTTTGTGAACAGCCAGGGACATAGCTCAGCACCGCAGTGACTACCGGGCAAGCATAAGGTCGTGAGCTCCATTCGCAGTACAAACAATTGTGAACGGTTTTATATTCAAATGAGGTATTTATAGCATGCAAATGGTGGACAGGTGCTTTCAAAATCCAACTTACTAGAAGATGGAACAGAAATCAGGATAGTCGTTCTATAAAGAATGATATAGCTGTCATAACTTTCCAAAAATAAAGGCCCAACTAAACTCAGAGGATTTCACTGGAGAATCTTGTTAAATTTTATATAAAACTCTTGGAAAATAGAGGAAGGAGAAAATATAAATAGGTTCAGAAGAGAGCATTTGATACATTCCAGTATCCATGCATGACCAAAATTCTCAGTAAACTTAAGAGGACTTTAGTTGATAAAGACTATCTGTGAAGAACTACAGCCAATGTTATATTAAATGGTAAAAAAAAAAAAAAAAACCAAACTAGGTAAGGGTTTACAAAAACAGAAAAAAAGCTAAAAATGTCACTTTATTTTTGGCAGTGTGGGACCAAATATAGTGCCTTGTGAATGTTAAATAGGCATCTGCCACTGAGCTCTTCGTAATATTCTTTCACTGTCATTTTTAAATCTCCATGGAATTAATATTGATATCTGTTCTCTGGTTCTGGTAATTTCGGTTTTTGATAAACTCCCACCAGGCTTGCTAAGAGGTAACGCTGACATGAGTATTTTCTGAGAGCAGCTTTTCGTTTTGTTACTTTGTATTTCTGTAGTTTGTTTACTAGTGCATTCATTTCTTCTCTTTATTATTGCCTTCCTCCTGGTCCAGAGACGCCATAAAAATATGAATCTACACAAAAGTTATGTAGAGTGGAAATGAAGAACTAAGCTTTCATGTATTCATCAAAGATACTACTTTTTATGCAGAAAATCCTGAGGGATCTACAAACTACCCAGAATAAGTGAAGGCAGTAAACTTACCCTACACATGGTAAATACATAAAAGCCAATTATATTCTTGAAATAGCTGCAACCAATTGGAAAGGTAATTTTTAATGCAATTATACTGTAACAAAAATAATTCTAAAATATTACTAATAATATAACAAAAATTACAGGAAAATTAAAATTACAAATACCCTTGAGAGAATTAAGAATGAATATATATACATATATACAGATTTAATAGTTATGAACTAAAAGAAAACGTTACTATGACATCAGTTCTCATATAAATTCTTTGCAAATATATTGTCTCAAGAATCTTTTCATAAAATAGACATGGAGTTTCTAAATTTTATTAAAAATCAAAAGATCTAGAGTTGGAGAGGTAGCTCAGTGGTAGAGTGCCTGCTAAGCATGCGTGAGGCTCTAGGTTTAAATCTCAGAACCGGTTATATGGGGGACCTAAAGTAGCCAAAACAATTTTAAAAAATAAAGCTCGGGGACTCACACCTGAGTATCCAAAGATATGTTATAAAAGCTGAGGAGATATTTATTGTGGCACTTTCAACTTATAGAATCAGCCTAGATGGCTACCAACAAAAGGGTGGATAAAGAAAATATCATACACACACACACAAAAGGAACAAAATTATGTAAATTTTCATTTACAGGAGAATGGATAGAACACAAGATTATGTTAAGTTAAATAAGTATACATAGAAAGACAAGTGTCATGAGATTTTGCTCAAACATGGAAACTGAAGAATAAAGTAAAAAGAAAAGATTTGAAAGTAAAAGAATTATGAGGGAAGGGTAAGGATAGATGAAATTAGAAAGGTAAATAAGGGTAGAATATAAAAGAATATCTTCAGAAACATAAGATAGGAAAACATTCCCTAGGAAACATAATCCACTGTTCATAAAATAATAAATTGTATTTTGCAAAAATCAAAGGCTTTTGCTTATAAAAGACTCTACTAAGAAGACAGAGAGGTAATCTACCACCTAGGAAAAATATTTGCAATGCATGTATCTAATGCAGGACTTGTGTCCAGAATATAGAATTAATTCCTAAAAACCAAGAATTAAAAGACAAGCAACACGGTTTTTGAAATGGCAAAACACCTGACCAGGTATGTCATAAAACAAACATAAAGATGATCATTAAGTAATATGAAAAGTGCTCAACATCATATGTCATCAGGGAAGTTCCAGTTCAAAAAGTAATTAAGTAGTATCTCAGATCCACTGCAAATCTTAACTTCAAATAAGAGAACAACAAATGTAGAGGACTTCCAGGAAGACAGCAGAATGGTGAGCAGCAGAGAAACAGCCTCTCTGAGGTTTGGAATCCAGATACAGAATATAGCAATTTGAGGAAGAGAAGAAAGAGGGAAGTGGGTCCCCAGGAACCAGCAAGGATCTGAAGCAAGAATTGGAGCCCATGGAAGAGCAAAGAAAGAAACTGCAAAGCAGAAGAGGAGGCCAGAAACCAGTACTCTCTCCCTGGCCCCGGCCCATGGCATGGGAAGGGTGGCTCAAACTTGCAGATACACCATAACTACTAATTACTCCAGAGGCTTCTGCGGAGGATCCGCGGAGAAATGCAACAGTGAAACAGAGCAGTGGACATTGCAGACTACAGTGGCTGGTAAAGTATTTAGGTTCAGACGTACCCTGGGAGAGGGCAATTGGAAGGCTGACATTTTTGAAGGGGGCCAACTACTCAGGCAACTACTTAGCTGCAGGTTCGCTCTATCTAGCAACTTTGAGTATCGTGGTGAGGTGCACCTGAAATCAAGCTGGCAAGGAGGCACCCAGAATGGTGCAGGCTGAATAACTAAGGGACAAGCCTAAAAGCAAGAAACCAGAAGCAGCCTAAACACCAGTGGAACCAAAAAGCCCAAGTTTGCTGTGATTATGCACCACTACTGTAATTCTACTGCTGTTCTACTGGGATTGATCAACATGGATCTGTGTGCCCCCTCTGTCTATGAAAGTGGAAAAGTGCCCTGAAGTGGAAATTTTTATTTTCTGCTTTTTTCCCTTTATTTGTTGTTTATTTATTTATTTTTATTTACATTTTTTCTTGATTGTTTAGTCTTCTATTTATACGAGTGTAACATTGTTTCTAGGTTTTTGTCCCTTCCTTTTTCTTCCTGTTCCTTTCATTTTCTTTCCCTCCTTTCCTCACCAGTTCCCAAAGCTTGCAAAATCTTTGTCTTCCAATCTTATTTTTGATCTCTATTTGTTGTTCTATGTCTATTCTTTCCCTAACCCCTTTTACATTTTCTATCCTGAGGGTAAAATTGCCATACTGAAGGGATATTTACTGTATATAATTTTCTGGTTTGTTTTAGATTTTGTTACATAATTACAAATCTTATTTTATGGTTAAAGGTGGCAAATTTATCCTTTGGCAATTTCTAGGTTATTATGATTATTTAACAAACTAATTTAGCCAAAGTGACATAACTATTCAAGTCAGTTGTTCTTCCTTGTATGCCAAGAGTGAGATTGCCTAATGCTCATAAACTATTAGCCCACTAGCAAAGAACTAGGGATTAGCCTGAAAAAGCAGCCACTTCTCATTTCTAATAAATTGAAGAGGTGGGATCTTATAAGAGACTCAAAACCCAAAAGCCAGCTATACCTGGAGGATATCTATAAGAAGTAATCTTTTCCTTAAGGTTCACAATATTAGCAGTAAAGATAACTACCATGAACAATTTATGAGTATCAAAGCTAGTATTAAGTTTAAAAAAAAAGAAACATAGAAAATGTAAAGACATAGAAGCAAGACAAAACCCCAGAATTCTAGCTCACCAAAGGCAAATTCAGGGGGCAATGAGATGAAACAGTTTGAAAGCCATCCACCTGGAATCTCTGAAGTGGTAACAGTGGAAGTAACAAATAGATGAATGTGGTTCTATGAAAAATCAAATCAAATAATTTCTCAGACAGTTTCAGAGATGATGATCACAATGAAGGGTATGATTAGTGAACCTAGAGTAGATACAGATAAAAAATATAGGAACTTAGGAAAGTGATAGAAATCATGAATACCTAACATAGGAAAGAAATGGGAACCATGAAACATTCAATCAGGTATTCAGAAGATTAAAAATTCTATCAAAAGTATATACAACAGAATGATCCAATGTGAAGACAGAATATCAGATCTAGAGTACAGGATTTTGATTAGGCTACGTGAAAAGAAAGATTTCTTAAAAATAACAAGGGACCACAAAAGAAAATAATTCAACAACTGCTAGATTATATAAAAAAGAGTAACATAAGATTGATTGGAGTCAGTGAAACAGCAGGTGACAGTGCAAACAAAATAAAAAAAAAACCTGTTAACAGAAGTAATGGTAGATAACATCCCAAGCTTAAAAAAATATTTTGACAAACAATACATGAGGCACATAGCACCACAATTAGCCATGTTCAGAAAAACTAAAGAAATGCATATAATAGCCAAGATTCCAGAAATTTGACACAAAAATAGAATATTAAAAGCTGTTAGAGAATATGAACAAATCACCCATACCAGAAATTCCATCAGAATTATAGCAGAATTCTGAACACAAACCCTCTAATCAAGGAGAATTTGGAGTGAAGTATATCAAGTCCTAAAAGGAAACAACCTCCAACCAAGACTGATGTACCTCACAAAACTATCATTAAAAATTGATGGAAAAATAAGATACTTCCACATAAAGAACAGCTGAGGAAATTCATGACCACCAACCAAGCACTCCAAAATATTATGAAGTACATTCTAGAAAGAGAAAGTGAAGACTACAACTCCATGAACCTGAACAGAATGAATCCACCAGGCAATGAAAGAATTAAGCATAGGGGCAAAAGGGGAACCAACCTCAGGAAAATAACATGTCAAGGATGAATCTATAGATATCAGTTAGCACCATCCACATAAATTGACTCGAGGACTTCCAGGAAGATGGCAACCAGGTGAGCAGCAGAGGGAAATTCTCCCAGAGACAGATCTCTTGCGCGCAGGTGCTGGGTCCGTAGCTGAGAAATTCCAACTGAACGTGTTGATCTGCGCTGCCTGAGCATTAACAGGTTGGCTGGATTTGCCACGGCGAGGAGTGGGTGGGCCCTGAGAGCTGGGCGCCTGAGGAGATCAGCGTGGCACGAGGCGGCTTGGCCGAGTCCACGTACCCCTGAGGGTGACCGGGGCAGGACGGACCCTCCTATCTCCCGACCCCAAATGGTTCGCAGGTGGCTGCGGCCAGGAATTTTTGGCGGCGGCAGAGCAGGGCGGTCTCGGAGACCGTGCTCCTCAGGCAGACTGAGCTAATCCGGGCAGCGGACCTGGGTCCCGCTCAGATCCCCGCCCCCGCAGCCGGCGCCATCCTCGGCCGGAGAGCGGGCACTGCAGCGGCTGCAGTAGGCGGCTCCTGCGAGAACGCCAAGGAGGCGGAGAAGTACCGGGGAGCGGCGCATCACGGGTAAGGCATGACATATTAGCAATTTGGGGATCTCCTGCTGCAAGATCCCAGGGTGAGTTGATTGGGAGCCCTGACTGGTTTTTTGAGTTGGGGAGAAGCTCCGCCCAGTGAGGGACATCCGAGAAGCACTACTGACTGCACGGACCCCGGGATGGAAGAGCCGGCTGGGCGCCCAGACCGGTTTTTTGAGTGGGGGAGGAGCTCCACCCAGGGAGGAACACCTGAGCGGCCCCCAGCCTGCACGGTCCCCGGGAAGGCAAGCTGTTTATGCGCCCCAGCCAGGTCTCTGGGTAGGGAGTAGCTTGGCACACAAAGCAGCATATGAGCAGCCCACTGAGTGGAACTGTCAGCAGAAAGCTTAAGGGACATTCTCCTGAAGAGAAGGTGACATTGGAGCAGCCTTTGCAACAGACCTTTGCCTGGTGCACTGCCTGGGTAATTTATTGCTCAATATTTTGAATCTGATACCCAAAAATAGGAAGACAGAAGAACAAAACGCAGTCTCAGAACTCAACCCCACCCAGAACAAGTCCTGAAGGCGAGGATACAGGGTAACTAGGAAGCCACATACCTGCAAATTCTGAAACGATTGTATCCAAAACACTGAAACAACTCCAACAGGCCATAGAAGTGCTTAAAGCAGAAATAAGCCACATACCTGCAATAATCTCTCAGACAAAAAAATGAACTGAAAACTATAATGGAAGAAATGTTCCATACACATAGAGAAGAAATAGACAAAAGATTAGAAGAAAGTAGGAAACAAATGGAAACGTTACAAGAGCAATTTAGGAATGAATTACCAAGAATGAAACAGGTCCAAAGAGAATGCCAGGATTTGAAAACTTCCACTGAAAGCTTGAAAAACCGCTTAAATGAAACCGAAGATGGAATTTCAGACCTTGAAGACAGCATGGCAGCCTATGAGCATGAAAGGATCTCATAAAATCATCAAAGACCCAAGAAAAATCAATCCAAAACTGCGAGGTGAGGCAAAACGAAATAATATTCGAGTAATAGGTGTCAGTGAAACAGCAGGAGACCACACAAACGATATAAAAAGAATATTTGCTGAAATAATAACAGAAAATTTTCCAAGCAAGGTAAAATATACTGAAGTACAGTTAATCGAGGCATATAGAACCCCAACGATCCATAATCCAAAGGAAACCACACACAGACATATAATAGTCAAGATCCCAGATATCCAGCAAAAGAACACAATATTAAAAGCTGCTAGAGAAAAGAAACAGATCACCTATAAAGGAAAGCCCATCAGAATCATAGCAGACTTCTCAACGGAAACCATGAAATCAAGAAGAGCTTGGAGCGAGATATTGCAGATTCTGAGATGAAACAACTTCAACCCAGACTGATGTATCCTGCACAACTATCCTTCAAATTCAATGGAGAAATAAAATATTTCCACGACAAAGAACAACTGAAGAACTTCATGAGTGCCAAACCAGCATTGCAAACAGCACTAAAAGATATTCTAGACAGAGAAAAAAGAGACCACAATCCCAAGAACAATGATAGAAACAACTCCCTACACAGAACAAGTAAACATTCAGCAAAAGAAGGAAAACAACAACAAGTAAATAACATGACTAGAATAAGCCAACATATAACCATTATAACCATTAATGTAAATGGCCTCAATTCACCAGTCAAAAGGAAAAGATTGGCAGAGTGGATTAAGGAACACAATCCAATGATATGCTGTATACAGGAAACAAATTTTACTCAAAAGGAAATCCACAGGCTGAAACTTAAAGGATGGAAAACAATTCTCCATGCAACAGGTTCCCAGAAAAAAGCAGGAGTAGCTATTATGTTTGCAGACAAGGTAAACTTCAAGCCAAAAACAATCAAAAGAGATGAAGAAGGCCATTACATACTAGTTAGGGGAAAGCTGCAAGAGGAAGAGATAACAATCCTAAATATTTATGCACCACACAATGGAGCACCAAACTTTACAACTGAAGTCTTAACAAACGTGAAAAACCAACTAACTAATAAAACTATTTTAATGGGGGACGTAAACACCCCTCTGACGCAAAGAGACAGGTCAACTGGGCAGAAACTCAGCAAAGAAATAACAGACCTGAACCAAAAGTGTGAACAAATGAACTTAGTAGATGTATACAGAGTGTTCCACCCCAAACATCAGAACACACATTTTTCTCAGCTGCATATGGGTCTTTCTCTAAAATTGACCACATTCTAGCCCATAGAGCATATCTACCTAAATGCAAAAGAATTGAAGTCATCCCATGCATATTATCAGATCACAGTGCAATGAAACTGGAAATTAATGACAAAGGGAACTCCAAAAACCGCATAAACACTTGGAAATTAGACAACAACCTCCTGAATAACCAATGGGTCACACAAGAAGTTAAAGAAGAAATTTAAAAATACCTACAAATAAATGAAAATGCAAGTACAACCTACCAGAATCTGTGGGATGCGATGAAAGCAGTCCTCAGAGGGAAATTTATAGCAATGAACACATATATAAAGAAAATAGAAAGACAGCAAATAAATAGCCTAATGCTACAACTCAAACTCTTAGAAAAAGAGCAATAAACCAAACCAAAAGCCCAAAGAAGAGAGGAGATTATAAAACTCAGGGCAGAAATTAATGCAGTTGAGATGAAGAAAACTCTACAAAAAATAAGTGAATCAAAGAGTTGGTTCTTCGAAAGAATAAATAAAATTGATAAACCCCTAGCCAACCTTATCAAAAAAAGAAGGGAAAGAACTCAAATTCATGCAATAAGGAATGAAGAGGATGAAATCACCACAGATCCCACAGAAATCCAAGAGATCATTGATACCTAGTTTGAAAATCTTTACTCCCATAGGATAGAAAATTCAGAAGAAATGGACAGATTCCTGGAAAAGTACAAATTACCAAAATTGAGTCAGGAAGACTTAAAAATCCTGAACAACCCAATATCAATTAACGAGATTGAAGATGTCATAAAAAACTTACCAACTAAGAAAAGCCCAGGCCCTGATGGATTCACAGCAGAATGCTACAAAACATTCAGAGAAGATCTAATACCAACACTCCTCAAACTCTTCAATGAAATCGAAAAGGAAGCAACTCTCCCTAACACGTTTCAGGAGGCAAGTATCATACTGATACCAAAACCGGAGAAGGACCCAACCAAGAAAGAGAACTATAGGCCAATCTCTCTAATGAACATAGATGCAAAGATACTCAACAAAATACTTACAAATAGAATACAGCGAATTATAAGGAAAATTATACACCATGACCAGGTAGGATTTATTCCAGGAATGCAGGGATGGTTCAATATTCGCAAGTGAATTAATGTAATACATCATACCAATGCAGCCAAAGACAAAAACCACATGATCACCTCAATAGATGCAGAATAGGCTTTCGACAAAGTCCAACATGCATTCATGATAAAAACCTTAGAAAAAATAGGAATAGATAGCCTCTACCTAAATCTGATCAAAGCCATCTATGACAAACCAACAGCCAACATCATACTAAATGGACAGAAACTGAAAACTTTCACTTTAAAGTCAGGAACAAGACAAGGATGTCCATTGTCACCACTCCTATTCAACATAGTCCTGGAAGGATTAGCCAGGGCAATTAAACAAGAGAGAGAAATAAAAGGAATAAGGATAGGAAAGGAAGAAGTCAAACTATCACTATTTGCAGATGACATGATACTATACATGGAGGACCCCAAAACCTCCACAAGAAAACTCCTGGAATTAATTGACAAATTCAGCAGCGTAGCTGGATACAAAGTCAACACCCAAAAATCAATAGCATTCCTATACATGAACAACAAACAGACTCAGAGAGAAATTGAGGAAACCATACCCTTTACAATAGCATCCAAGAAATTAAAATACTTAGGAATCAATCTAACAAAGAATGTGAAAGATTTATTCAGTGAAAACTACAGTACTCTGAAAAAAGAGATCGAAGAGGATTTCAATAAATGTAAAAACATACCCTGCTCATGGTTAGGAAGAACCAACATTGTGAAAATGGCCATACTGCCAAAACTGTTGTACAGATTCAATGCAATTCCCATTAAACTACCATTAGCATACCTCACAGATCTAGAGAAAATATGCCTTAAATTCATCTGGAACCAGAAGAGACCCAGAATAGCAAAAGCAATCATGGACAAAAAGGACAAGTCAGGTGGAATCACAATCCCTGACCTGAAATTATACTACAAAGCTACTGTAATAAAATCAACCTGGTACTGGCTAAAAAACAGACGTGAGGATCAATGGGACAGACTGGAAGATGCAATCACATGAAAAACACACTCAGCCACCTAATATTTGACAAAAGAGCCAACCAAACTCACTAGAAAAAGGATGACCTGTTTAATAAATGGTGCTGGAAAAACTGGCTTGTCTCTTGCTGAAAACTGAACATAGACCCCAGTCTATCACCACGCACCAAACTCAGGTTAAAATGGATCACAGATCTCAATATTAAAACAGAAAGTCTAAATCTATTGGAAGAGAAAGTAGGTAAAAATCTTGAAGACATAGGAGTAGGC
The DNA here is from genome assembly GCA_004027595.1 of Dinomys branickii. Lineage (NCBI taxonomy): Eukaryota > Metazoa > Chordata > Mammalia > Rodentia > Dinomyidae > Dinomys > Dinomys branickii. The sequence continues at coordinate 52,319 of PVLD010008077.1, read as the reverse complement.
AGAGAGTTCATGAACAAAAATGAAACAGCAAGAGAAACACTTCAAAGAATCAATAACTGGGACCTCATCCTACTGAAAAGTTTTTGCACATCTAAAGAAATCACCAACAAAGTAAAAAGAAAACCCACAGATTGGGAAAAAATCCTAGCTAGCTGTCCTTTAGACAAAGGTCTTCCATCTAGAACATGCAAAGAAATAAAAAACATGTACCTATCCAAATTCAAAGACTCAATCCAGAAATGGGCATCTGAGGTGAATACACACTTCTCAGATAAAGAAGTTCAAATGGCAAATAAATATATGAGAAAATGTTCCACATCCTTAGTCATCTGAGAAATGCAAATAAAAACAACACTGAGATTCCATCTCACCCCAGTAAGAATGGCCAGCATGAAAAAATCATCCAATAGCAAATACTGGCGAGGCTGTGGAGAAATAGGGACTCTATTACACTGCTGGTGGGAATGCAGACTGGTGCAACAATTGTGGAGAGCAGTTTGGAGATTCCTCAGCAAACTAGGTCTAGAAGTTTCATTCAAACCAGCTATTCCCCTTCTGGGTATTTTCCCAGAAGATCTGAAAGCACCATATCACTCTGATATATGTGCACCCATGTTTATAGCAGCACAATTTGTAATAGCTAAATTGTGGAAGCAACCCAAATGTCCATCCACAGAAGACTGGATTAAAAAACTGTGGCATTTTTATACAATGGAATATTATTCAGCTATAAAGAGGGACAGATATGGAGCCTTTGTAGGTAAATGGTCAAAATTAAACAACATACTCATAAGTGAAATAAATCAGAGGTACATGTGCAGGCAACATATTGTGTCACCGGTGTAAGAACCTGGCGGTGGGAACATAAACTAAGAGTTATGAAGGAAATCTGTTCAAAAGTAAAGAACAGAGGGGACAAGAGAAAGGAGAAAAGAATGAGGCCAAAATTTATGTATGTATGTATGTAAGTATCTATGTATATACATATGTGCAGGATAGCTAACATGGTTCTACTATTGACTTATGTCATTGAATGGTAAGGAATAGTTGATGACTGATTGTTTGATCAATCTTGTATGTCTTTATGTGTTCTCCAGTGCATATATTTTGAAGATATCAATATGAAATGCAAGAAATATTGTTGGTTTTCTGTTGCTTTGTCTATAATTCAATTATGATTATAAGTTTATTGAGCGACTTTGTGTCTCTTTGTTAATGCTTTTCGGTTTTTTTTTCTCTCTCTCTTTTTCTGTTGTAGTTGATGTAGTTCTTTTTGATTTCACACTATAAAAAGAAGTTGTACTACTGACTTAGGTCACTTTATTGTAAGGAATAGTAGATGATTAATTGTCTGATCAATTTTGCATGTCTATACCTATTTTCCTGAGTATACAATTAGAGATTATCAATATGTAATGCAACAACCATTGATGATTCCCTGTCACCCTACCTGTAACTCAGATTCGATTGTACTATTCTTATGCTACTTTGTGTATGTTTGTTAATATCTTTTTGGTTTTTTTATTATACTTTTAAAATAAAAAATATTGACTCGATTCACCAATCAAAAAAAATAAACTGGAAGAATGGATTAAGAAACAAGATGTAAAAATATGCTGTGTCCCAGACACATTTAACTCAAGAAAAATATTTATAGACTGAAAGTCAGAGGATAGAAAACAATACTCCATGAGACAGGAGCCCAGTAAAAAGCAGGGATAGAGATTCTACTGCAGACAAATTGGATTTCCAGCCAAGAATGATCAACAGAAACAAAGAAGGTCACTACATCCTTGTTAAGGGAACAATCCAACAGGACAAGATAACAACCATAATATATGTACAAATTTATTACATTAATATATGTAATAAATTGAAGAGCTGGGATCTTGTAAGAGACTCAAAACCCAAAAGCCAACTACACCTGGAGGATATCTCTAAGGAGTAGTCTTTTCCTTAGGGTTCACAATACTAGCAATAAAGATACCTACCATGAACACTTTATGAGTATCAAAGCAAGTATTAAACTAAAAAAAAAGGAAACATAGAAAGTGCAAAGACATCGAAGGAAGACAAAACCCCAGAATTCTAGCTCACCAAAGGCAAATTCAGAGGGCACTGCTGGTGTACCCAACGATATAAAACAAATACTAACAAACATGAAAAATCAAATAAGCACTAATACCATTGTAAAGAAGGACCTCAGTATGCAACTGGCATGAATGGACAGATCAATTAGACCAAAAAAATCAACAGAGAAATAACAGAAATGTACCAAACTTTTGAAGAAATTGACTACAAAGTATTGGAATCTGTGTCTCAATGAAAGCAGTCTTATGAGGGAAATTTATAGCAGTGAAACCCCATATCAGAAAAACAGACCAAGCTCAAATGAACAACTTAATGTTGAACCTCAAGTTTCTAGGAAAGAAGAGAAAGTTGAGCCCAAAGCTCATTGAAGGAAGGAAATTATAAAGATCCAAGCAGAAATGAATGCAATCAAGACTAAGAAAACAATGCAAAGAAGAAATAATGAAGTGAAAAGTTGTTTTTTTAAAAGATTAATTAAAATTGACAAACTTTAGCCACCTCATCAGAAAAAGAAGGGAAGGACTCATATCCACGCAGTTATGAGTGAAAAGGGTGAAATCACAGTGGATGCTGCAGAAATTGAAAAGATCATCTATACCCGTTTCAAGAAGCTGTATTCTAATAGGATGGAAAATTGGAGAAATGGACAGATTCTAAGGTATATATGAATTACCAAAGCTGAATGAAGAAGATATTAAAAATTTTAATAACCTGATATCAATCAATAAAATTGAAGATATAATTAAAAATTTACCACAAAGAAAAGTTCAAGTCATGATGGATTCACTGATGAATTCTAGGAAAGATTTAGAGAAGATCTGATGCCACTACTCCTCAAACACTTTGGTGAAATGGAAAGAGAAGGAATACACCCAAAATAATTCCTAGAAGTAAGCATTACCTTGACACCAAAATCAGAGAAGAATCTGACCAACCATTGAACCAAACAAAGAAAGGAAAAAAAACCTAAAGGCCATATCTCCATATTGAGCACAGACACAAAAAATACTCAGTAAGTTTCTTTCCCTTTCTCTATAGCTATTGTACATTTGGATTTTATTTACTCTCTCAGTTTCTTACACTAGGGAGAGAATATGATGTTTACAGATGTGATTCTGATTTATTTGATTTATGAGTATTGTTTCTAGTTCCATCCATACAGACAGACACCTATAAAAGCCTCCAGTTCATCATTCTTTATAGCTAAGTAGCATTCCACTGTATAAAAATACCACATATTTTTTATCCATTCCCTGGTTTATGGACATTTGGGTTGTTTCCAAGATTTAGTTATTACAAATTATAATGCTATAAATAATGGACACACATGTATCGCTGTGGTATATTCTCATTTCAAGGCAAAGAAACTGCTCAAAAGAAAAGAAAAATTGGCATGGAGGAAAAGAGAAAAGAAGGAAGGGGAAAAGATATGTACATATACACAAGATAGCTAAGATATTTGTACAACTAATTTCTATTAGTTCACTGACAGGAACCATTAATGCATGTATTTTTTATCAGTTTTGTGTGCCTGTACCTGATAATCTGAGAAAATACTTTGAAGATAACAATATTCAATACAATAACCATTGTTAATTTCCTTCATCTTGTTTTGAAATTCTTTATCAATTTATTGGTTTTTTTGTATTTGTTGTCTCTTTAAATAAGAAAAATCCTCAGTAAGAAACCAGCAAAGAAAATGCAGCAAATTATCAAGAAGATGGTACACATCAACCAAGTAGGTCTCATTCCAGGAATAGAGGGATGGTTAACATGTGCAAATAAATAGATGTAATAAACCATATCAACAGCAGCAAAGACAAAAAGCACATAATCATTTCAATAGATACAGAAAAAGAATTTGACAAAGTCTAACACCCACATATGATAAAAAAAAAAACATACAGAAAATTGGAATAGATGGTCTCTATCCAAACTGTCTATAACAAGCCAACAGCCAATATCATACTAAATGGACAAAAACTAAAAGCCTTCACTCTAAAATCAGGAACAAGACAAGAATACACATTTTCACCACTCTTATTCAATATAGCCCTGGAAAAAATAGCCAGAATAATTAGACAAGATTAAGAAATAAAAGGAATAAGGATAAGATGTAAAGAAGCTAAATTAGTATTATTTGCAGATGACACGATAGTCTACATAAAGGACCCCAAAACTTACACCAAAAGATTTCTAGATTTAATAATCAAATTCAGTAACATAGCTGAATATAAACTCAGCACTTAAAACTCGAGACTATTCCTGTACACAAATAACAAACTAACTGAAAGAAAAATTACAGAAAATATACCAGTCACAATGATATCCAATAAAGTGAAATAAATTTAGGAATTAATCTAAGGAAGAAATTAAAAGACTTTTACATTGAAAACTAAAGTACTCTGAGAAAGGAAATTGAAGGGGATATTAGAACATGGAAAGATACCCCTTGTTCTTGGGTAGGATGGTCAATATAGTGAAACTGGCCATATTTACAAATCTCACACTGATTTAAGGCAATTTTGAACAAAATACCAATAGCATATCTCACATAATTAGAAAATGCAATCTTAAAATTCATTTGAAGTAGAAGAGGTCTAGAATAGCAAAAGCAATTCTGGCAACAAAGACAAAGCAGGGGGCAACCCAATCACTGACTTGAGATTATACAACAAAGTTACAGTGATAAAAACAGTATGGTACTGCAAAAAAAAACCACCTGAGGATCAATGGAACACATTAGAAGATGTAGAAACAACTCCAAACATACCCAACTACTTTATCTTTGACAAATGGGCCAAACACATTCACTGGAAGAAAGGCAGCCCTTTTAATAAATAGTGCTGAAACAACTGACTTTCCATATGCCAAAGACTAAAATTAGACCCATATCTGTCACTAAAAAAGGGGGGAAATGTTTACTTAGCTCATATTTTGTAGAGGTTTCAGTCTATAATCAGCTGACTCTAAGGCAGGGTGGCACATGGCAGAGGGTCAACAGTTCACAGCATTGGAAGACAGCAAAAGTAACAAGGGAGGGCTGCAAGACTCAGTCTGTCCCTTATAGTCAGGCCATCTGTCATGGCATGGGTGTAGAAATCACACCCTTAATCCTAACCAGAACTGTGCCAAACCAAGCAGAGGATTGATTTACTAATCACAAACCCTTAATCCCAACATTACACACTCTAGATTCAGCCACCTTTGAAAAAGCTCTATGATCACATGATCACACAAAACTAATAAATTATGATGTATTTATACAAGCAAATAATAACTGGAAATTTTTGTATAGTGTACTGATTAATGCAATTTTGTAAATGACCTTTAACAATGTTATATATAGGTAAAGGTGTCAGACATAGAATAGCAGATACTGTATGATACTATTTATGTAAAATTCAGGATAGCAAAGCTAGTCTGCGGTAGAACTCAGACCTGTGATACATTTGGGGGGTTGAGGATTGTATGATAGGAAGGAGATAAAAAAGAGGTTTTTTAAGTAGTGAAAATGGTCCATACCTTGATTTAGAAAATTTTTTACCAGATATATTAATCCAGCATACCCCACTAACTGTTTGCCCATCATCTGAAATTCCACTTTATTAAAAAAAACCTACATGGACTTGTGACCAGATGGATGTTGAGGACTTTCCCTAAGGAGGAGACATGGTCCTCAATCACACCTCTTCCCAATAAGTTCATTATCTCTTGTCACAACACACGAAAGCGAATTGCAGGAATTGCCCATGAGAGGCATAGGTAGATATATCGTTGGACAAAATCAAAGAAAGGGTGCTCTAGGGCAAGGTGCATTATGGCCTGAAATTAGGATACATATACAATCTTGGAAGTGCCCTTTAGGATGTGTGAACTAGATTTGTGGTCTGAAACATATTATTTGAACCTCTTTACTCTGTTCTTCATCTTTAGGTTGCTGCCCTTTACCTTAACAACTCAGTTAATTCATGGATTTATAGTTTCTTTAAGGGATTTGGATGAGATGGGCCTGGATGAGAAATAATAAAACAAACCTATGCAGCGAGACAATGCTAGGAGTACAGAAATGGGGCACCGATATGGAAAACCATGAGCAACTTTGATTGTACCTTAGAATTTTAGTTGTCTTGTCTCTTTTCTGTCTATATTTATTTCTTCTATCATGGTTTCAGTGTTACGTGGAAACCTCAGCAACCTGGAAACTTCGCTTTAGCCATTTTCTCTCCTCATTCACTCCCTAGAATTTCTGTCCTTTCACATTGAGTGTAAACTTCATATTGATACTCGGTAATCTTACAACACTTGAGTATTTGCATATGTCCCATACTACAGTGTTCATTAAAGCTGAAACTAGTTTGAAGGATGATTAATAATATAAAAATAAAGTCAATAAAGTGTCTAGTTTTGAATTATTTCTTTTTCTTTCACTCCTTATACACTCATTAATCAAAATGTCTGGAACATAGATTTGTCACCTTGCAGCATAAAAAGTAATAGCTAAAAGTTATACTATTTATGCTACCGTGTGTACTGTAGGGCTTACTTTATTCACTAGCCTATTTCATCCCTCTCTGTCTCCACATCATAGCAGCAGATACTGTCATTACCCTGCTACAGGATACATTGACTAATACATTGATGCTGATACAGGACACAGCGAACAGACGAGGAACTTGAGAGAAAAGAGGACCTTGGCGAGAATGACAGAGGCAGTGGGAAACAGCTGGGTGTGGGCCCGAGTGCTGTGACTCAGAGACCACACTTCCAACCACCCTGCAGAGTGCCTCCTGCAACAGGCAGTTAGGGACAGAATCAACCGAGTATGGAGGCTTCTAGAGAAGCATTCTTACACCTGCCCTCTTGCTGAGTGACAATCACTTGCTTGGCAGTGCCCTTTAGGATGTGTGAACTAGATTTGTGGTCTGAAACATATTATTGGAACCTCTTTAATCTGTTCTTCATCTTTAGGTTGCTGCCCTTTACCTTCATAACTCAGTTAATTCATGGGTTTATAGTATTTTTAAGGGATTTGGATGAGGTGGGCCTGGACCAAAAATAATAAAAGAAACCTACGGAGCAAGACAATGCTAGGAGTAAAGAAATGGCACACAGATAAGTTACCTTGAGTAACTTTGTGTTGTAAAAAGACACATTCTATGTCTCACCCAGATGATTGTTATTGAACAGTATAGAGAGGAATCAAGTGATCTTCTTTTTAAAGGTGCAGACTTTGGGGAAATCATTGATCTGGTCCAACATTCCATGGGGACATATGAATTTGCTCTAGCTTTGTTAATTAGAATTGGTATTTATGTCTGCTCCAGCACCACTATCAGCATGGAATTCCTGGTAGCCGGGGCCACTTCCTCAAACATGACTGAGTTCTGCCTCACAGCAGTGAGTCTTTAGCACAAATTTGCTCACTTTTCATTGAATACATACAATTAAAGAAAGGTACCACGTTCCTCAAGGCTCTATCAGACTTTAAGTTTTCAGGGACTTGCACAGTGTCTGTTATGGTGTAGGTGATATTCCTCACTGTCACAATCTAGGCCTTCTAGGTGGCCTTTCCTTTTGCTGCTGTTGTCTTAAACTACAGCCCTAAAACTGAAGGCTGAATTCCCAAAATATTCTCATTGGTGTAAAGTAGAAAAGCACAATCAGAGCTCTTGTGCGTAAACCTTTGTGTGTGTGTGTGTGTGTGTGTGTGTGTGTGTCTGTGTGTCTGTGTGTCTGTGAGAGAGAGAGAGAGAGAGAGAGACAGACAGACAGACAGACAGAGAGAATCTTGACACACAGTAGTCTGTGTTCAAATTGAAACTACTATCAATCAATTCTCGTAAACCTTTCCCACAGAGATTTCTGCTAAGACAAATTTTCATTTCCTCAAGCTTTCTACTTGATCCCTTGATATTACTGTTTGTCCCCCCTAAATTCCCTCTCTAAATCCTACTATTCCTGTAGGGATCGCACGTATAATTCAGCTGATTTGTCCACTGCGGTTGGTTAGTGGTGGATACCCTGGGTGTTCTGGAGAGATTATGCACCCTCGCTCATCATCTATTAGCCAAGGCTGCCCATGGTGACGGGAAGGGTGCTAGCTCCATGCTTTTCTCATCTTGCCTTTCTAGCTTCAATATATCCCATAAATTGTAGGGATGTCAGGGTGGAAAAATACACCAGAGTCCGAAGCATAGAAGGTATTGAGACACACAGGAATTAGTTCACCTCCAGAGTTGCGTAAGGTAAAAGGAAAGTGTCTAGGCTAGCAAGGGAGTGAGTGGTACTCCTCAGTGTCAGATTGTCCCTGGAGTGTGGTCTCCCTAAGATGTACTGTAGAGACAGGCCCACAGATAGCTCTAGTTGCTGGTGACATCCTCCTCCGTGATGCCACATCCTTCAGGTGTGGAGCGGGGACCTTATGCAGGAACCCCATAGGTCTTGCAGACCATCTCTGTCACTGGAGGCGCTGGAGGCAGCAGGACACATACCACCTCCACTCTGTCCTCTGCATTCTGTCCTCTGCATTCTGCCGTCCCTCACAGACCAGTTTTCCCTCCTTGACCTCAAAGGTCTATCTTTCCTGACATCAGGACAACGAGAGATGTGGAAGAAACAGCCTTCCACAGACTGCTTCATCAGCCCCCTACTGTGCAAGGCCTTGCTTTATAATAAATCCCATATTCTCCATTAATCATGGTGGTCTGCTCTTACGGACAAACACTACTGATACTGAATTTGCAATGCAAATGAAGCCAAGACAAGAAGATTTAGAAAAAAAGCATGAAGAGGTTGAGGAAGTTGTTATCACCATATTTAATCTTCAAAGCCACCACATAAATATAGTTACCTCATTTTTCACATGAGAAAACCATGATGCAAGAACATCAAAGTCACAGAATTAGGAAGTGGAAAAACTGGATCTGAAAAGGCTGGTTTCAGATTTTAAACATAGTGTTCTTAAAATCTGAGGTTTTCAAAACTGTGGAGAGAGAAGTTATGTTCTTGATGTTCTCTTAAAATCTTGTTTTGAAACCTCTTTGTAAAGTCAGTAGCTCCTAGCTTCTCTGGTGGAAATGGGGTCAGGTGTGTGGGACACTTGTCAGTTTCTCATCACACTCCAAGTGCTGTATTGATGGCGCCCTGCATGAGGCACCTGAGGTTCTCTGGAGGGGAGATGGGAGATCGGGGCCATTTGAGATGGCAGCTCTTGTAAGGATAATATGGGGGGGTTCTGGTACATTCAGCCCTAGACTGGCAAAGTGGAAATGGCTCTGTCCTCTAGGTTAAATCTCAGAAAACTTCTCTAAGATTAGGTTTGCCACTGCCCACATTAAGGAGCCTGGGTTACTGTGTAACTCCATGTTATAGTCATTCTATCCTATAGGATGTTTAAGTCCTTAGCCTTCAGAATTCAACCCACTGCCTGCAGGCGTAGGTACAGGGGACCAAACAGTCAGCTAAACAAAGAACACACATTTTCTAAAACGAGACTTTCTCTATTTAAATAGCATATATGCAAAGCTTTGAAAACTGAATCAAGAAGCAAATGACTTTCCCTCTTCAAAAGCTGTTTCCAAACAAACAAAACCTACAGATAGAAAATAAATTCATTCTCAGTAATTGAAAGACAATTTGAGCCATGTTGGATGCCTGACCCAAGAAAGGCCTGGAGAATTGTCACCCTACTGTGAAAATTCAGAAAGGAGAAAGTAGCTCATCTTAAGCATTTAAAGAGCCACTGTATTGGAAGAAAGTTTAGATTATTCTTCATGGAAAGAACGTGTGATACATTTTTATACTTGCAGCAAATCAGTCTCAGTACAAACTTGACTCTAGTCATGGAGATGAACATTTTTATGATGACTGTGTTTGCAAACTGTAAGAAAGCCAAGCAATCAAACTGTTTTATTTTTGATGCTGTGATGTGAATGTTAAGTGACTTTTAAAATCATATATTAAATAACAACATATGTAAGGAATACCTTCTCAGTCTAGGTTTTGAGGTGATTTACCTGAAAGTCCATGAAACATGAAATGTGCTTTTCCCATTGTATCCCATGGTAGTGCCACAGATCCTAGTGGGTAGAGGAAGCAGTCCTATTCCGAGGAAATTCCTTATGTACAGTGTTTTCATAAAACGTATTTCCTCTATGACAAATTTTTCATTACAGATTATTTTACACATGAAGTGGGCTGGATGCCAGACGTGAAGGTGTGGATCAGGGCATCTGGTTAAACAGTGGGTTGTAGACTGTTACTCGCTGGGGTTGGTAGAAAGCAAAGACGTGTGTGGGACAGAGTGAACAAGTCTACGTGCAAGCCATCCGCCTCTGTTCTTCTGTGGCTGCCCGGGGCGAGCACTCACTTCTTCCCAGCAGGTAGACATTCTCAACTCCTGCTGTTACTGGAGGCCCCGAGGCCCGAACCCAGGTCCTCATTCTCTGCGTTCACTTGCTTGTCTCCCATCAATAATACGAGAAAGGCCCATAAGAGTGAAAAAAATGAGCTTATTCATAATTTGGCCAAATTGGGAAGGGCATCGAATCAGCATCCTGGAACACACAGAAGTACTCTAAAGAACTGCAGCTTTTGTGTTTAGCTGCATCATCTGAGGGCTCAGTGATGATCTCACTGTGCCTTACCCATCTGTGGCTTCAGAGTTGTACCCATTGCCTGTCCCATCGAAGACCCAAGGAGGAGGAGCATTAGGGATGACTTGCAAGAGACCTAGCCCAACAAGAACTTGAAATGTGAGCAGCAAAATGTTCTAACTGCCAGTATTTCCTCGTAATCACTGAGATTGAATAGATCAGGTTGTTCTCTTTTCCCTGCATCACACACAAAACAGCCCATAGGTACTCAAATGAAATCTTAGGTGTTCTGACAGCTTTTTCACTCATGCTTCTGCCCTGCTTGCAGGCTCATCTCAGGTACCCGGGCCTTTATCTTGCCTGCAGCAGATGGCCCGCCAATTCTATGTGAAGTCCCGAATGGATGCTACTTTCCTGAAGAACCAGCCTTTTAATAGAGCTATCTGGAACACTAAAAGTCCTCAAGACCCAAAGAAAACACATTTAAAAGTGGAATTTCAGGCTTCACCAGTTGGGTTAAGAAAGGCTGGTGGAGACAGTGGCCCTGGAGCACCTGGCCTGACCGCAGGTGCTAGTCTTTCCCCTGGGTAGCCTGGCATTGATACCTGAGGCCCAGGGGACCCAGGGTAACTTTGTAACTTTCTCTTGCACACTTGATAAGAGACTTCTCCATTGAATACAGTCATCCCGGAGGTCCTGCCTATTTATAAAAACACACTTGATTTCACTCAATTTGCAATGTAACAAAGAATAGAATCCACAAAGCACACAGGACAGAAACCATAGCAGTTTAGAAAATGAAAATATTCTGTAAAATCTAGAAGGTGACTCTTAACCCAACATACTAAGGCCTCAAATAAGAGCAAAGCAAGAAAAATGACAGAGAAAAGAATCCATCATTTTTAAGGGACAAATTCCAGATTTTACTCTGTTCATTCTGTACTTGTTATTTAACTCTTCTGTGTTTGTTTCCTAATGTACAAAATGGAGATAAAAATTGAATCTACTCAGACAACTAAATGAGCTAATGTAAGCAAACAATATAGGAGAAAATAGTAAATATAAACTGCAGTGAATACTAATAACAATATTCCCAAGTTCTGAATAAAAATGAAGACCTAACTCATGAGTGGGACATTTCATAATAATTTAATATTCTAGAAAGAACATTCAGTTTTTAGCATCCTCAGGCATATTCACATTATCCTGGCAAGCTGTCTTCTCTACAGATGCTATATATACACATCTTTTTTGGCAGGTCAAATGCTTCCATACCTACTAATCATCCCATGCATTTCCTTGGTATTGAATTGGATGGAAAATTATCCCTCTTCTTTATGTTTTAAAACCTTTTTTTGAAAACATAGAAGAGGTAACATGACATGAACTGCTCCTAAGAAAGCTATCTGTGCAGTGGCTCTCAACATATTTTGCCTGCTTTGTTCTTAAATTGAGTGATTGAAACTATTGAATGGGTAATTAGCTAAGTTCATAAATTAGATATAAAGAAAAGACAGAAGGGTGTATTAGAAATACTGTAATCATGTCTCTTATTCTTAAGCATTGCACTCAAGCATCCAGCTGAAGGACTATTTATTGGAGGGGGTGGTTCCTTTCTACCAACAGCCTCTGCTAACAATGCCATTTGTTCTCTCCGGTTGTTATGAGCATTGGGCAGGCAGCAGCTTTCAAGAGAGTGGTGACTCATTTTCCATTGTTCAAAGTGAATTTCCAGTTGCCTTTGGTGCCTCCAAATAAGAGTGTGTGTGTGTGTGTTTGCGTGTGTATTGTATATGTGCACACACCACACACATATACATGTACATAGTTATACACATACTCATATACACTTTGGAAACCCACATCTCATTATCTAAATTGCTCCCATGGTCATGCACAGATGTCTGTAGATCAGCCCAGAGTGCTCCGTGCAGAACCTGAGCAGCAACAGGGCCTCCCACTTCCACTTCCTACACAGACACAGAGGATGCAGACAGTGTAGGGCACAACATTTCAGCTTGAGGGCCAGTTGGCTGGGGTTTGAATCTCAGCTATGGTACTTGTTGGTCAGACAACCTCAGGCAAATCATTTAACACTTCTGAATCTAGTTTTATCTTTTATAAAATAAAGAAAATAGACAATTACTAGATTGAGATGTTCTATGCTTCAAGATTATAATCTATGTAGATATAGGGAGGGAAGAAAAGGAAAGAATGGAAGGAGGGAGAAAGGCAAGAAGGAAGGAAAGTGGGAGGGAGGGACATATGTTTCCTAAAGACATTGGCCCAGGATTGGCTAATTCAGGGTGGTAGGAAGAGAGGTGGCTTCATAGATGATAACTACAGGAAGTGAGGAGGGCTGACTGTCCACACACAAGCAGGGCAGTTCAAGACAACAGAAGGCCGTACAGGCTACTGAACAATGATAGTAAGTCTGCTGTACTTGGGATTATCTGACAATTTGACAGGACAAGGGCAGAAGTGGGGATGCTGCTGTGGAGGTCAATTGCCATAACCCAGGTTAATTGCCATAACGAAATTATAGTGGCCTGGACTATGATGGTGGCCCCAAAGACATGTAATACCCAAAACAAGGTTACATTACTCACCAGCAAAAGCAACAGTAGCAAAACTTCACCATGAAATACCCATATGGATACAACAAAAGATCTTTGTCTTCTGCTCACAGCAGCTTCCCCATAGTCCTCTGTGCTCCAGTCTGGTGTCCGAAAGCTAAAGTTTTATAGTTATTCTCAAGTTCTTTTACACTCCTATCCTGCTCTGCAGCACATTCTGTTCTGATTCTTCAAAATACATTAACAACCTATTCTTGCATCTTCAAACCTTGTCTTAAGTGGGGTAAAATACACATAACACATAATACAATATGTAACATAACGTTTAACATCTGCACCATTTTAAAGTGTTCAGCCCATGAAGCACACTGATGTCATGTCCTACCTTCACCACCATCCAGCCAAAGAGCTCCTCCCATCTTACAAAAATAAAATGCTGCACCTACTAGCCCTGACTTCCCAGTTCGCTTCTCCACTCTAGACCCTGGCAATAGGCATTCCACTCTGCTTCTATGAATTTGACTACTATAAGTCCTCAAGGAAGTCGAATTACACAGTATTCATTTCCTTTGTGTGTGACTGGCTTATTTCACTTGGCACATTATCTTTGAAGTCCCTCCATGTTGTAACATCTATTAGAATTTTCTTCCTTTCAAGGCTGTACAATATTTGTGTGTGTGCACCTCATACTAATTACCCATTCATACACCGGTGTACTCTTGGGTTGTTCGCACCTTTTGGATATTGTGAATAATGCTGCTATGGAATTGGGTGCACAAACATCTGTCTGAGTCCCTACTTTCAATTCTCTTGGATATATTCATAGAACTAGAATTTCTGTATGAAACAGATCCAGAATCTAGTCTTCACACTCTGCTGCTACCACCAGAGGTCTCAATCCCTATAGTTTCACATTCCTGTTCTTGCAACTGGCCTTCACACCATCTCACCTCTGGACAGTCATCAGCCCAGCAGTCAGAGTGACCCGCTCCCTCTCCAGCACAGCGTCCTCCTCCCAAAGAGCCGGAGCCCGGTGGTGAGCTGTGGGTGCTCACTCCACCTGGACGTGCCCTGGCCCCTGCTCAGCTCCATCTCTGCCCCCTTACACACTTCTGCTGTGGGGCTCTGACCTGGCTGCTGCTGTGTTCACCCTTTCCCGGACACATTCAGGGCCTGGCCCCTCCACATCAAGCCCTTTCTGCATGGCTCCCACTGAACTGCAGAGCTCAACCCAAATCCCTTTTCTTAACTTCTGTCTCCACGCCTTAGCAGCATGTGACAGAGGACATGCACATTTTAAAAATTCTCTATAAGCTGCAGTAAAATCTTACATTCAGGAAGAATGATACTTTTGTTTTTTCTTAAGTCTCACAAGCCTCTGCCCAGAGCAGTTCTTGTCACATGTAAGTACTCCGTATGTGTTCGCATGGAGATGCGTATGACCTCATGAAATACCTAGCCATTAGAAGCAGTGCAGATAAGTTGAACTCTGAAGAAATGCTTCATCCTTAGAGAAGTGATATTTGGGGTATTGGGATTGGGAAACTCATCAAACTATTATTTGTGTCTTGTGGCAATTTAAAGCCAATGATGGCATCAGAGAAGGAGTCTCTGGAATAACCGCCACACCACTGTGCCACTCTAAGCTACCTGCCTACAAGGTAGAATTTCATATTTTTGAAATGGAATCACAGGGTCCCAGATTCTCTCATGGTAAGTTTTACTCCTTTTTTTCTCTTTTATTCCCACTGTACTACAATTATTTAAGATCTGTCCTCTGGTACTACTTGGTTATAAGCTCTGGAGAACAAGGAATGTCTGATTTACTTATGTATTTCCAACATAGGGTCTGGCACATAGTAGGTATTTAATTTAGGCTTATAAATAAAGTTAAGTAGAACTATCACTGCTAAACACATGTATTTGTACAAAGACAGGTAAACACATGCACATGCACATGTATAAGAATATGCAACAAGGTGAAAAGCTAAGTTTCCTAGGTAAAATTGGAAAACTTCGAAGACAGAGTTTCCTAACACCTAAGGAATCATTTCTTTTTTTTTTTTTTTTTTTTGGCGGTACTGGGGATTGAACTCAGGACCTTGTGCTTGCCAAGCAAGCACTTATTCCACTGAGCTATATCCCCAGCCCTCTAAGGAATCATTTCATAAAAGATGTACTCAACTTCATTTCACTAAAAAAATAAAACTATATAAGACATCTCATTGCTCAAATTGCTAAATGGAAACAAAAAGAAGAGCAGGATTCAGGAAGACATAGCTGAAATTCTCTTCTCTTTAATAAAAGTAAAGGAACACCTCCTATGATTCCATTGTGTCTGAGGGGAACATAAGCTTCCTCCAAGCTAAGCACTGGAGTGCACCAAGGGCTGCCTGCTTGTGTGTCTGTGCAGTGCCCTGTGTGTGGCTTTCCTTCCCTGAGCTGGGCTGAAGGACAGGTGGAGGCTGGGAAGAAGAAGTACGAGATAGCATGTGATGCTTATGGGGAAAGGCGGGTGGGTTCCCCACTCTCCGTCTGCCTGAGTCAGCAGCCCGAATGAGTCCCTCTGCCTGTGTCTTCACCAGGCACAGTGCCTGAGGTACCCACCTCACTTCTGGGACAGTGATTATCTCCGGTGATCCTGCAAAGCTTGGTACTTCTCATGGTCTCATCTGTCCAAGTTAGGATAATTAAATTATTCTGCATCTACAACTCCTCCTCTGAACACGACCTGCTTCAAAGCAATGGTGGCACACCAACTCACCCTTTCACTTAACCCAACACCTGCTTATCGGTCTGCACGTTATGTGTCTGTTTAATTAAACATGTGTGCATGTGACTGGGGGAGGGTAAAGGTCCGGGTGATGGACGCAGCTCTTTTCTCTGTTATTTTCATAAACAGGGTGCCCCAGGGCAGCCGCAACATCCATCATTCTTTTTAAGGCAACGTTTAATATATAATCAAGGAAAGCATCCCTCGCATTCGGATATTGCATTTTTTCTGACCTCCTTTCATTTCCTTTTTCTCTTTTGGCCTCTTATGCCAGGGTAAAATGTTTACACATGCGAGTCTGATTTATTTCACTTACGAGTATGGTCTCTAGTTGCATCCATTTACCTATAAAAGCCTTGACTTTATCTTTCTTTATAGCTGAGTAATACTCCATTGTATAAGAATACCACATCTCTTTTCATCCATTCCTCAGCTGGATTTAGCTATGACAAGTTGTGCTGCTGTAAACATGGGTGCACACACATTGCTGTGGTGTGATGTTTTCAGTTCTCCTGGAAAAATACCCAGAAAGGGAATAATAGCTAGGTTGAATGGGATCTCTATCTTTATACTGTGTGAGCTCATGAGATACTTTTGAAGACATCCTCCATGTTCCAGCTGAGCCACAGAACCCCAGCTCTGTGAGGGTAAAGATCACAGAATTTCTGCTTCGACAGACATAGCACAGATCCAGGACTCAACCTCGTACTTTATGCTGATGTAGTGAACCAGTTCACAGGCAAGGCAGCATCTCTGACCTTTATCACTGTTAGGTGATTAATTAATGTACTACAATTATAACAAATTCTAATTAGTGAATTCTACACAGTTTGTTTCAAGGGTAAAAACAAATAAATATATCTTTCAGTAATGTCAATGTTTAAAACCCAGCAAAATTCCAAAGAATCCAGAGAAAATCCCCACTGATTCTTGAATCTAGAATTAGGGAAACTTCCATCTCATAAAATACATCCAGTAATGTTAGAAAGTATTCACAAACACACATAAGAATAAACTTAAATATCAAAATAACTTTTTGCATGCAGAAAAACACCTGAGTGTATACTTATCTTTCATCTTAGATCAAACTAATAAACCTCTGTAAGTTTACTATGCCTTAGGTAGACACAATACTGCAAAGCAAAGAGGATTTGTATGTGGGAGGTCTGCTGAGTTAGCATTTCATCCCATGAGGGGACATCCAGAGACAATCCCACAGAAACATCTTAATCAACTTCAGGATCAACCAAATCATACACATTTTTTCACTGCATCTGTCAGAGAATCTTGATTGCCAGTTGGAACACTTAAGGGGAAAAAATGTGTCGTCTGATTCATTTGAATGAAAGCAGAAACAATTTCATTCATAAATGGCATGAATACAATTTAATTCTGTTATCTTTTCTGTTTTGGGAAAGTGCTTAATTTCACAGAGATATAAGAATTTGCTTTTTGCACATTTGCCAGGCTTTCCTGGATACTGAAAGTAAGAAAGGAACATTATATACACTTTGGAACACTGGTGTTGACTCAAACTTGCAGGTTCTATAAACAACAGAAAAGGAGGGAGGGAGAGGGAAATAGAAAAGGTAGGCTGTGTGTGAAACCCAGGGCAGTCCTAGACTAAACCTTCTCTTACTCTTAAAGTACTTGGAAACCAGATTTCATCTTCTGCATTTTGGGGGTTGGCTTAGCCCTGTGCTTGACATTTGTAATGAAAGTTTCATCACGGCACAATAAATGCACAACTATCATTTTTCACAATGACCCAGAGTGTCACTGGAACTTTCTTTGAGTTCTGAGAACAAGGTCATAATTGAAAAGTTTCTTTGCAAACACTAAAGTTGTGGAAACTTTTTACAATGGAGTCACTTGAACGTAGTTTTAATGGACCATGTAATAGCTTATTTGACTGTGCTCTTTTATTTTATCATAAGATCATAAATATTCCATTCAAATGTTGAAAATCTATTCAGGGAAAAAATACAGGCCCAGAATATCAGCTGCCACATTATTTAGTTTATTTAAACTACATCGATGTGTCATTATTAATTATGTCTGCCTGGAAATTTTACATATTGTCTGGTGCATGTAATCACATTTAGAAAAAACATTGTTCTGTCCTCCACTGGAGGGTTTCCTTCTAGACAAAACGATTGCATCACGTACTTATTCTGAGTACTAGTACAAGAGACCAGTAAAGATGCAAAGTAAAAGTTTCAAATGTTCAAATGGTTTCTCAAGAGAGGTTGAAAATAAATTTTTACTATCATCTATTTTAGTTTTACAGACAAGTTGCTTAAGTGCAGCACTAAAAGTAGAAGTCAGATCTGGGACTCTCCCTGCAATCTGGAGAACTGATCTTTCAGCAAGAATTTTTATGATGAGACCTCATGGTCACAGCTGGAAGGCAGACATGATCCAGCACAGGAGAAGTGCCCCGGGCTTTGGAGTTAGACACAGCTGGCGCTCCCACCCCAGCACTACAGGTTACTACTGTGTGACCTGGAGGCCCTTCTGTTTGTAAAGATACCACTATTCACTTCACGGGGTTGTTGTGGAGGAAGTAAGGAAGAGCAACTGTGAAGTACTCAGCACAATTCATGGTGGATACTCCGTATCTGTGCCCTCACATTTACTGTTGCTGTCTCTTGTTCATAAGTATGTACATGCTAAATGACAACTGCTCCTGTGCTGGGGCCGTGTTACATAATGAAGGACCAGTGATGTATCAGCACAAGTAATGGGCAAGAAATTCAGCTTCTATGCCAAATAAATTATTAAGGACAGCCACGGGAAACTTCCATTTCTTCTTTTTGGCAACTGTCTATGTTTTCTTTACTGCTATCTTTTCCTACTCATACACATGATACCCATTTCTTAGAAACTGGCCCTTACGTCCCTCTCCCAGCTGACTTTTTTACTGGCTCTCTTCACTGGTCTTCTCCACTCATGGACTTTAGCTATGACCTTTAGTGATCACGGTCTAAAGTGCAGATGGCCATCTGCGCTTGTCAGTAAGTGTCAAACTCATGTACCCCATGGCCAACTGTCATCTCTATCCAACTGACCTCAAGCTCAACATGTCCAAAAGTATCTTCACTACCTCATTCTATTCAATTCCCTCCTCTCCCTTGCTATAAACATATTCCTCGTATCCTAGGTAATGGCATTTCTGCCCAGTAATTTCCAAGATAGAAAGTTTTCCTGACAATTTAGATGGGCTAAATAACCTTTGCTTTATTTCCAGTACACCTATATTTATTACTTAACTCATACTCGGATTTTCGTTTCCTTTTACCTTCTTGCTCCATACCTGTTTTCTACTCACTGGTGTGTCCAGTGCAAATCTTAGCCATTGTCTTGGATTTCCTCACTTGGCCAGGTCTAGACTTCATGTCACCACTAGCAACCTGCAAGACACTTACCTGAGGGTCTGAGCTAGTTACTTCTGGCTCCTTCAGCCACTCTGAACTTAGGCAAAGCACCCCGTCAGCACCCAAAGGGCCTGAATCAAGTGTGAAAGTGCTATCTTTCCATGAGGCTGATTTTGTCCTACAGAAAATGAGAGAAGAGATGGATCTGGACAAAAAAGCTCCTCCCTTCTTTTCTCACGTGGGCTACTTTAAAGCAAATGCCCTCACTATAGACAGAATAGCAGTATTCTACCTGCTGAGCTGCAGCCCTGTGGGTTTGGGCAGCTCACTGTTAACAAAGCCGGCACAGTAATACATCACTTGGTACTGCTTTGTATCCTTCTTTGTACTCCCTGCTTTTTCTTCTCTTTTTCTGAACTGGGTTTGCAGTTTGCAAACATCAGCATTTTAATCCTTCCTCAAGGTCTGTTTGCTAGGAATTCAGGACTAAGTACACTTCTAAAAGGGAAAAGATTTGACTTTAAATAGGAGGCTCTTTAAATAAGAGGAAAACCCTTGGCTCATGGTCCCTTTTCTGGTTCAGGTACTAAAAGAAAATAAAAATGAATATTTGTAGTGTAAAAGATTATTGGAGAAAAGCTACAGTCACTCTACAAACTTTGGTTTTGGAATTTCTAGTACCAAAAGTGAAGAAGAAAATATAATGGAATCACAAATGAATAACAATTGGAGGTAAATTTATCAAGGAAGCTATTACTGGACGCTGAGCATACAAAAGCCTCAATGTTGTCCCTTTCCAATAGTTGAAACTAATATCACCTAGGAAATTGTTACAGTTTCAGTAGCAGAGGCAAGTTCTTAAAAGAACATCCTTAATGTTACAGAATTCTGGGTAACTAACAAGTAGGCACCATCCTTTGGATTGGAGGATTTATAAAATGTATACAAAGCTAAAATGAAGTGGAAAATCACTGAATGTTTTCTTACCAAATGTCTGTGAGCACCCTTAATAGCTACAATGCCTTCAGTAAGTAAACCTCATAGCATGTATAATGTGAGTCTCTTAAAAATGGAACAATGGTCTCCCAACAAGCTTACAGTATAATTCAGAGGAAAAGTTAGGCAACAAAAGATTATACCACCAAGAACAAGACGATCTACTATGAACTGAGCCCACAGATGTTTACTGAACATGCCAGCCCCTGACAAAGCCCAAAGCCAGCCAAATGCTCTGCTCTTTCTAAGCGGAAGATTTTCCACACAAGGCTTTGGCACAGACAGTGCGTATGAGATTAGAAGAAAAATTATAGGGCACATAGCACAAATCAGACTACTGGAATCTACCGCATGCTAATCCTTAGGAGGTATGATTAATACATGCTGGGTGTCAGAACTGAACTGACCACTACTTTCTATACATTACAGACCATAGATTTCTGCCATCAGTGTACAAGTCTTGGCAAATCTAACAAATGTTAGGAACAATACTATTAATATGACTTTTTACACTCAATAGTTAGAAGTATTTGAAAATGCTATTTCCCTTATTACAAGAGGGAAAACATCCTTTGTCCTAGGGTGTACAGGACAAAAGCCAGGCAAGCCAATGTTTGCCTTGGTAATAAAGAGTCCTATGGGACCTATGAGTATTTATCTTCTATATCACAGCTTTGAGAGACTAAATGTTCACAAGCAATTTTGTCCAAAGGTCTTGAGGAAAGGCAAGTGTAAATAATACTCCTTGATACCAGATATATTTAATAATGTCTGACTGATACTCCAGATGTAAAAAATGGAAACATGATTCAAATATATTTTAAGAGGATGCAGTTGGGGTTGACAATCAGATATTACTTAGTATTTGATTTTTCATCCTCTTGTGATACTTCTAAATCCAAGCTATCAGCTCATTTTGTTAAATGAAAGTTCAAAGTGCATCATCATTTTTAATTGAGCATGCTGCATTTTTCTACAGCTCCAAAAGAGAAAAAATAAAAAACATTCCTGTTGTCAGGGGGCACATGGAAAGCAGAATCTGAGCAAGGGTCGGGCTCATTCAGAGCGACCCTGCCTTGTCTGGAAAACACAGCACCTGCCTATGCCCTGACCTGCTGTTGTGTGAGTGCCTTGCCTTTGTTTTTCTACAGAAGTGTCTCATTCAAGAAATTAAATGCAAGAAATTTATTCTAGAGTCAAATTTAGGAAACATTCATGAAGGATGGGGGAAATTAGATAAGCACGGACAAGCGACCAGTATAAGTCAATCCTATGAACACAGGTGAATCTCACTGCGGACGTGGCACACAGTGTGCATAGCCTCAGAGAGCCACTCCCCATGGGAGATGACGGCTTCCTGCACCAGCTCCTCCTTAGTCCCTGGTGGAAGGGTACTGGGGGCAGGTGGGGTGATTTGTTCTCTGAGGCTTCCAGCCTGCCCCAAGAACAGCAAAATGGGCTCTGGTGAGTATAAAAACCCCTCAGACAAACAAAGACTGATAGTGACCAGGTCAGGTCCAGTCAAAGTAAGTCAAAGAATTAAGAGTCAGTGACATGGATGGGGCACCAGTGGGGTCAGCCACAGATGGATGTGGTTTTGGATGTCCCTCAACTTTGCAGTCTTTCTCGCTCAGGAAGGTTCCCTGAGATGTAACATGTTTAAAAGAAACTAAGGAGAGCACAGCTCCTGTGGGTTCCTGGGCACAGGCTGCAGACACCTGCGAATCTCCATCTGTAGGCTGTGCTCGAGGTAAGATCGGGCCTGGAACCTGGTGGGAACTTTTGGATCTGCCTTTCAGGCAGACACTGCTGCTGATGCTACTGGGTCCATGGAGACAGCAAGAAAAGCTCTGCCTACACAGACAGCAAGCAAAAGAAAGGCAGTGGCAGAAACTTTTTCTCAGGTGCAGTAACAGACAGCAAGAGTTTAGGGTTGGGCAGAAGCAAAGGCCAGGTCAGCAATGTTTAGAGAAGAATTTGTGCCAGTGGACGATTTTATTTCACCTGTCCCATTTCTGAGTATTACTCTGCACTGACGACCTTTAAATATGAGGCACAGCTATAGTTTGGATCTGGGCTGTCTCCTCATAAAGGCCCCTGTTTGGCCCCAGGCCACTGTGTTGCCGAAAGGGGCAGAACTTCAAGAGGTGCAGCTTGGCGGGAGGAAAGTCAGTAACTGGAGGTTGTGCCCTATAAAGAGGTACTAGGCAGCCAGCCCCTCCCTCTTCTGCTCTTTCCTCCAGAAAAGCTTTACTCCACTGCACACTCCTCTCATGATGTGCTGCCTCACCTAGGCCCAAAAGTCAGGAATCCACTGACCATGGATGGGAATCCCCAAACCGTAAGATGAAATGACTCCTCTCTCTCTGTTACCTCAGATATTTTGTTACAGGGATAGAAAGTTGACTGACACAGGAACTGCAGGGCAGCAAGCATCCTGTGCTCCCCCAAGTAAAGAAGCAACCAGAGAAAAGCAAAAAAAAAGGAAGAAAGATAGAAAAGGGAAAAAGAACTTACCCCAAGCCAGCCACAAACAGCTGATAAGCGTGCCTTTAGCTGCCAGTCATTAATGTCTTTTAGACTTGAAACACAGCCCAAAGTTTCTTTCCAGTGTCAAGGGGAATCACCCCTTGACAACAAGGAGAATGTGCTGCAGAAAGATTCTACTCCAGCAGTGTCAACAGCCAGGGTTTGCAGAGTGACATAAAATAGAAACCTAGGCTCTGCTCATTAGCCATCTAGGGTTTCTGGAAACCTCAGATAGGATAGCGCTCTAGCTAATTTAGGAAAGCTATAAAGGAGCTGCTGGAGGGTATGTCTATTGGTCCATGTTGTAGCAATTTCATCTCCTATGCTGGAACATGAAGAGTCATGACAGAGGCAAACTGAAAAGTGAAAAATAAAATTGTAAGCATTGATGGCCACAAGAAAATCAATGCAGGGGCAAAGTGTGATGCGGGGGACAGGTCAGGAGGCTTTGCGCTCCGTGCTCTGGGCAGCGCAGTAGGGCTGCCGACCCCGGGCAAGGACAGACGCAGCGGGCCCTGTCGAGCCCCGAGCTCTGCTTCTTGATGATTGTCTCTTTCATTCTTCTGAAAAAGCGCCTTTTCTGTAGGATATTTTTGTGCCTCAATCTATTAGTTTTCCATCACTGTCATGAAATAACTGAGGAGCTAACTCATAAAGAGTGAAGAGTGAAGGCTTGCTCGGGTTCACAGTTTTGCACACTGCAGTCCACGATTAGATAGCATTGCACTAGGCCTGGGGAAACATAGCCCACTATGGTAGCACCACATGGTAGAGCAAAGCTGCTCACTTCAAGTCTGGGAAGAGAAAGAAAGAGGAAGGGATTTGGGTCCTGAAGTACCCCTTAAGGACACACCTACAAAGACCTAAAGATCTCCCAGTAGGCTCCTCCCCCTAAATGTCCCACCCCCTTCCACAGTGCCAGCCCGAGCACCAAGTCTTTATCACATGAGTTCTGGGACACACTTAAGATGCAAACTGGAACACTCAGTGTAATCCCAGTAAGATGTAATAATCCCATTCGATAGCAGATCAACGATTTTATTGAAAAGACAGACTAGTTTCAGATTTGCAGTTACTCTCCATTTAAAATACATTGTACATTATTAGAATGTGAATTATCCAACTAAGAATTCCTCACTCCTATTGCCTATTTTGCAGATTTTATTAAGTTCTTGATCTGCCCACTTGGTTTCCATTGCCTCTAGTTTGGTCATCCCATGACAAATGGCCCTGGTAGGTTACGACTCTGCAACGATAACGCCTAACACCATCTGTCTGCGAACTGGAACAACAATGCGAGGAAGATCTGTTTACATTTTAGTTTAATGGTATTCTCAAGCAAGGCTTTTTGCTTCTCAAGCTCTTTGTAAGCTTGTGCTGCATATTTATTTTTCAGCAGAGGCATTTGATTATATATCCCCTGCTGTGCATTCATTTCTAATGCATCTTGGATCGTTTGGAAGACTACTAGTAAAATCTTGACAAATTTCTTTATATTCTAATATTAGCAATGTTCTGTTCCACCAAATTAAGGCTTACATTGTTGTATTGCGTAAGTAGCATCCACCATTCCTGGTCTCTCTCCAGGCCTAATGAAAGGTTGTGGTATACTATGAAGAGCAGTGGGCTGGGTGGAAGGCCCAGCATTATCCTTGTATCTTCAGCTCTTCCAGTCAGGGCCTGAGTCACCTTCCCCTTGAGAATGGAATTAAGGGCCAAAAACTGAGCTTGACACAGGCCACAGTTCATGAAGCGATGAATACAGGCATAAAAAACTGAAGAGAGTTGAAAGCTAGGGCTTCCAGTTGAATCCAAAATGGTCAGTTCCGAGCAGCTCATTTCTCTTCCAAGATTGTGGAGCTCAGGAGTTAGAGTAGCTAACAAGAGGATCAGAAACGGAGATGGCAGAAATGCGGTACCAACCTGGGCTGAGAATTAAATGTACCAATGTCAGAGGCAGAGGAGCAAGCAATGGTACTGACCCGCCTTGATATCATCAAGCCAAAGGTGCTGGCTCGTCTAACCCCGCCTTGGGTGTGTTTAGTATCATAATCTTTAAGTAGAGGTCTGAAGCCTCAGCTGTGAGAGCCACTGGGAAACTGGGTGGGGAATCAGGAAAGTATTATACCTTTCCTCTGTAGGTTTTCCCTTCTGTAAGATGAATAACTTCGACCAGGTCTCTGAGTGTCGCTCAAGGTCTAAGACTTTATTCTAATGATTCTTTAACATCATCTATGAATTGAGCAAGGCAGGTTAAATTGTATTTTTAAAAAGCTTACTCTAGTTAAGTCATGTCAGAGCAAACTTTTGTTATGAGTTTTGATATTTGTTTCAAAAGTGCTGTAAGCACTAAATCTTTTGTTTGAGTCAGGCGTGGTTGTGCACGTCTCTAATCCTAGCACTCAGGAGGCTGAGGAAGGAGGATTGCTGTGGATTCA
The DNA here is from genome assembly GCA_004027595.1 of Dinomys branickii. Taxonomy (NCBI): domain Eukaryota; kingdom Metazoa; phylum Chordata; class Mammalia; order Rodentia; family Dinomyidae; genus Dinomys; species Dinomys branickii. The sequence goes on along the minus strand of PVLD010008077.1, from coordinate 26,942 downwards.
GGCTAGCCTAGGCTACATAATGAGTTCAAGGCCAGCCTGGACCACACAGGAGGACCTTGTCTCAAAAAAAATTTTTTTCATTTAGTTTTAGTAAAAGTAGAAACTATACTCCCATTTACCAGAAGCTTAGTAATAATAGCTCTACTTGTTTAACATGCTTAATTTAAGCACTATCAATGCATGAGAATACAAAGTTCATGGGTGTTTGTGATTGATAAATTATCTAGTAATTCTTTTCAACAATTGATTATTATCATTTAAAACTGAAACATAAGAAATACCTGAGGTCCTGACTTACAAACAAGTTCAGTTCCAGGACAGTTGTTTGTAAGTCAGATTCCTTTGCAAGCCGACAAAGTGAGTCTTACACAGTACACTTGTGAAAGTCCACAACACAAATGTTCACAAGTGGGGAATGCACTGTATTAAAGAAGCAAAATAGTTTATTTCAAATATTCAAGGTCAAACAATGAAGGGACTGGCTATGTAAATATAGTGTGTGGCTTAAAGACACTGAAAAGAACTTCTCCTGAGTGCCTGCTTTCTCAGACACAGAAGCAGAGAGCTTCCTGTGACTGAGGCTATATAATCCCGTGGATCCGGATTATATACCCGTGAGCTGATGGAAAAGGCGGGTCTACTGTGGTTCACGTTTGCGGTCCACGGCGGGACGGACCCATGGCAAGACAGCGTAGCTGTGCGCCTGGCAGGGAGGAGCTGCTGCTTCATGGTACCTGGGAAGGAGAGAGTGAAGAGGGGACCGGGAGGGAGATAGACCCTTCCAGGTCACATCACCAGTTACCTGGCCCTTCTGGCCAGCTCCTGCCTCCCAAAATCAAGCTAACTGTATTGCCCTTGTAACCCAGCCACCTTGAAAAGGTCCATGTATGCATATAGAAGCTCTGGGGGGACATCTAGATATTTTAAACCACAATAGTCAGCTTCCTGTCATTGTAATAAAAAACAAAACACCTGAGAGCAAAGGTTTATTACCTTGTGTCACAGTTGTGGAGGTTTTGGTCCAACGTTGAGCAGCCCCATTGTTTGGGGGCCTGTAATGAGGCAGCACATCATGGAGGGAGCCCATGTCTGTGTAAACTGCTCTCTTTGTCAGCCGGGAAGAAACTCAAGCAGCGAGAGGGCCAGGGTCAGAACAACTCCCTCAAAGACATACCCTAGTGATCTAAAGGCACCCTGATAGGCTCTGCCTCCCAAAGTTTCCAAAACTTCTCAATAACACCACTCTGATGCCCCAGTCTTTAACACTAGGACCACAGCAAGACATTCAATAAGAAAACTAAAGCAAGAGGCTCCTGCCTAATCATGAGACCACTGAACGGCATGACGGGAGAAAGCAGCATGAGAGGTTCTGCAAAGACAGAGGAAGGCCACTTGACCAAAGGAAAAAGCCAGCTGGGTGCAGCATGACCCTCTGTGTGTGTGGCTTCACAGCTGGCACTAAAGGATGAGACGTGCCGGAAGACGGCAGCCTCTGGAGTTTACTCTGTGCACATATGTAACTACTCTACATATTCCTCTCTGAATCTGACATATAAGACTAATATTATTTCCCTTGTAGGGTTGGTGGGAGAATTAGAATGGGAAAATGCATGAGAAACTACTAGCAAAGGCTTATACAACTATAGTAGCTCTAATATTACCAGTATCCAAATTGTTGAAAAGAATAGCCAAGTACCTGTGAAGACAAATTCAGCAATGTTTGCCTCACTCATCCCTGTTCAATGTTACTGGAAGAAGTGCAGATCTGTAGCCGAGGGCACCTTCATATGTGTCCTTTCTGTAGCTGCCAACGATTACCATGGACACACAGAACTACATCAAACATTATAGGGACAACCACAGAATGTGAGTGCTCTTGTGTGTTAAAAATCCATCACATAAGAAGATGAGACACACGGAGTTATTGTAAAAGCCACAGGAGTCCCTGTTAGGGTACAATAAAGGCCTTTCTTCCTCTGTAGAAATAATCATCTCCTGTTCTACTCAAGCACCCATGGTGCTGAATTTTCTGATTCCAGCAGGAGACACTTGCCATGATTGGTGCCCCTTTGCTCATCATGTCCTATAAGCATGATCCTTATGAAAGATGAAAAAAGGATGAGGAAATCATCGCTTCTGTCTGTTAGACAAATACTTGGTAGACACTAAGTGCAGATGTAAAAGAAGCAAGTCGACGCATTAGGCCAAAATGTAGGGACGAGGCCAGAGGTAGATGTATAAGTCTGTCAGCGATCAACATAAGGCAGTATTTGAAGCCATAAGGCTAAGTGCGTCCAGGAAGAACCTCTAAATGGAAAAGAGCTGGTGACAAGGAAAAAGCCCTGTTGCATCTCAGTATCTACATGGAGAAAGAAGTGAACCAAGGAGCCTTGGAAGGTGCAGCTTGCAGAAAAGGAAAACCAAGCACATGTAGTGTCTCCAAGACAACAGGAAATAAATGTGGGTTTTGTAGATTGAGATGAGAGCACTAAGAAGATAAAAATCCCTGCAGCTGCTTTCTAGAAGGAGCAGCAGTACAATCAGTTGTAGGTCTCATCCTCAAATGAGGAAATAGGAGGAAAAATTCCCCTAAATATGGCCAGTTTGTCAAGCACAGGACCAAGACAAGGCTCCAGCAGTCCATAAGACTGCTGACTGCCAGTCCTGGGCTCCTGACCGGGGCTATCTGAGCCTGTACCATCCCACCAGCCAACACGCTACCAGCAACAGACTATTGGAAAGTCACCTGAGTTTTCAGCACATTGTTGAAGAGAACAGACGAGGTCTGTATCTGCTAGTACAAAGCCAGGCCTCCGGGACTAAAGCAAGTGGCAACCTTTGGCACTTCGAGAGGGTAAACTGCAGATGGCGAACGTGAGGTTTTGGATAGACAGACACCAAGGAGGAGTCACTTGGGGAGATGCACGAAAGTTCAGAGGTAGTGTAGGATGGACAGGAAAGACCTACAGCTTTGCATGGCTGCAGCTCTCTCACGAGAAAGCCGCAGTTTATTACAGTCAGAATTTGGGTAAAAGGGAGGATACAATGAGGAGCTATGGGATCACTCACCTGACAAACTTCACGCCCAAGCCTAAGCTTAGGGCCTGTGCCGCGGGCGCATCTCCTGGAAACCCACTCTGAAGTACTCGTCTTTTTTTATTGCTCTCTCAGATAGTGCTGCTTATAAAATTGCCGTGTCATCATTCACCTTTCCTCTTCTCTCTCCTCAGAGAGATGTGCCCGCAGATATTCAGCAAATGATAAATTTATGGGTCTGGATCTTTGAAATGTTGTTTGTTCTTGAAAGATTGAGATTTGTATTCATCTTAGGAATATTTGTTGGGGAATCTGCTCTCAGGGAGGATCATATTTTCAAGGACATTAAACATCTCTGCATCATCGCATTATATAACTAGAACGTTTTAGAATTCAATATAGCTGTAGTCTCATCAAGCATTAGAATCTAACACTCTGATAAACAAAAGACAGAATATATATATACACACATGTATAAAACATGCACATATATACATGCATGTGCATATGTATATATACTTGGAGAGAATATTTAGTTTTATTTTCCTCTTGGATCAAGTAAACATACTTTTTTAAATTAACATTTAATAGCATTTAAAGATATAATTCAACTTATTTGAATTATAATTTTTCATCACTTAAAAATTTACACTTCAATCCCTGATTTTAAAACTTTCTAGATAATTTTTCATATTTGAATTATTTCCACTTGCCTATGCAAATTTTAAACATAATAAAAGCAGTATTTTTTTTCCTACAGGGCAATAAGTACTTTCAGTATTCCTCAAAATGTATGTTAATAAGCCTTTGAAACTGACACAGAACTATCTTCTAAAGACGCTGGACAGGAAGGGAGGACATAGAGATAAGTTTATGGATGCGCAGGCTGGAGACTGAGAATCTGTCTCTGCAGGAGCAAAGAGACCACTCTTTAGAGACAATGAGAGGACGTGTAAGAAGAGACTTCAGAAAGCTTTCAATATCTGTTCATAGGGAATGGAATGATGTCCTGTAGGGATAAGGAAGGAGTCCAGTTAATTTACCACAGCCCAAGGCTTAGGTGACTTTAGCCACTGGAGGCTCCATATCCTGAATTTAGGACACACTCACAGATCACTGCACAGTTGCAGGCTAGAGTGAGTGTATTCCATAGGCCTGGAGACTCACGCTCCGAACAAGAGAGGTACTGGAAACAGACAAGTGGAACTCCAAGCCAAACACAGAATGAAGTAAGATAGGACTACATGGATAAAAGGCATAAAGCTCATTTATGCTGGACAATACATTTTTGAAATGCTTACTATACAACAAGCATTGTGTTAAGCTTTAATATATATTATCTTGAATTTATACTTCAATCATGGGAAATATGTTCAATGGTTATATCTGTGCTAGGTTCGTAGAGGTTAAGTAAATTATCCAGGGTCATAGTGGAAAATAGGGATGAGAGCTTTCAATGTTCTCATTCATTACAACACAAGATCACATGGAGAACAGTGGTTTTCAAATTTAAAAAGTATTTTAAGTGTAGGAAGCTGTGATACAGCCATGAGATTTTGAGTAGGTAGGAGAAATTGATTCCCAGGATGACAAGAGGGTTTGCAGATGATAGCTGGATTTTATGAACCTCAGTGGAATGCTGGAGGATGTCCAGTCAACATTGTTTCTGAGGCCTTTAAAGCTTAGAGAAAACTCAAGTAAGGAGTAGCTGCTAGCTAGAAAAAAAATGCCAGCATAAATCAATATTACAGTAATCCCAGACTTAATGAACACTGGAGTGCAAATTTCCACAGACACGAACAGACCTCACATTATGAACATTTGTACATGTGAACCAATCATGGAAGCAGCTCTCGTGTCTGCTGGACATTGTCACAGCTGAGCTGCTGTGTCTTCCTGCACAGTGCAAGAGTGTGCCATAGTGCAGCGCTCAGTCAGAACCCAGGATGTCCGGAGGCAAGAGGAAAAGCAGTGGTGATGTGGCAGGGGCTGCTGGGAAAAAAAAATCGAAAATAATTGAGAGACTGGACTGAGGTGAAAAGATGGTAGACATCGCTCGTTCTTACAACATGAATCATTCAGCCACTGACACAATCCTAAAGAACGAGGACAACACTATGGAACATGTGGAGTGAGATGTGCCAGTGAAGGCAACAGTCATATCCAAAGAGCATGGGAAAGTGTTAGGGGAGATGGAGAGGTTCTCAGTGTGCAGATGCAGGGCCAGCATCAGGGTCAAGTCTCACTCAGCTTAATGCTTATTCAAGAAAAAGCTAAAAGCCTGTTTGAAAATGTGAAGAAAAATGGGGTACGCAGGGTGCATCTGCCACTGCCAGCCATGGGGAACTGAACAGATTCAAGGCTAGAGTCAACTTTCACAGCATAAGAGTGGTGAGGCTGCGCGTGCAGCCTTGGGCATAGCTGCCCAAGAATTTCCAGAAACAAGAGAAATTTCTGGAAGGTGCTTATTTACCCCAACAGGTAAATCTGAATGTCAATGAGACAGGACTGTTCTGCAAGAGGACGCCAGAAGGAAGCTCCATCAGTAAAGAGGAAAAGGTGATGCCAGGATTCAAGCAGCAAAGGACAGACTTACTCTGCAGTTTGGTGGCAATGCTTCTGGCAATATGAAACTAAAGCCTCCCTTAGTTTACCATTCAGAGAACCCAAGAGCTCTCAAAAATACAGCCAAGGGCTCTCTACCTGAAGAGCAATCGAAAGCCAGGTTACACAGGCCATTTTCCAGGACCGGTTTCCCATCATTACTTAAGGAAGTCTTACTCTCAGCCTTCTTTTCCAATCTTGCTATTCTTGCATTTTTAATAACTACTTAACAAGGTGCTATTCACACGAAAATCTTGCCCATTATTCATGTTGATTCCTCCATCTGAGATGTTCAGCCCTCAAATATGTTTCTCCTTTTCTATGTCAGCTTCTGCTTTCTATGTCTTTTTTCTTCTTCTTCTACAAATCCAAGTGTAGAAGATATGGTAAAAACATGATGTTTGAATTTTAAAAAATTCAGGAGATACCCTCGCATTAATCTCTCTAAAAGTCCTCCCCCTCGCTGTGCACACCTGTCCCATCGTTCTTGCCACTTTCGGAAGCTGTTCTGGAAGTCTTCTTTCATGAGTGTCTTTAGTTACACTGTTGTGGTTGCCTCAGTGTTCTAAAACATTTAACTTTCATCATCTTTTTGACTTTAGGGAAGAGCTAGAAGTTGCAAGTGCCAGATATGGCGAATAAAGTGAATGAGGCCCACAGCACCATTTTTATTTGACAAAAAATTCCATAAAAGTTCGTTCAACAAAAGGTGATCAAGTTATATAGAGAAGGGGTTAATTTTTAAAATATTACAGTACAAGAAATATTGTCATGAATTCCATAAAAGAATCAAAATATCCCCCCTTACTTTGAACACACTTATCCTATCATTCTTGGTTATGTGTCCTTTCATATAATATGTTTTTTATAGAATTCACTGCATCTTTTAATCATCTTTTATATGCTATGGTGCTATCAGGAACCCACAGCACTGCTATCTGTTGTTCAAATACCTCTACTACCATTCCCGGCCGTGTCCATAATTAGAAAATAGCCCACCTTCACTGGGAACTTATTCCCATTAGACTTTGAGTTCATGTCTGTGCATGAACTACGCTTTCTAAGCTGTAGCCATATCCTATGTGGAGATGAAAGAATTGAGGTTCAGGTTAAACTCACACAGTGAAATAGTGGGGGGACTATGGATTAAAACATAAGCATTGTAATGTCTACTATTAACTTTTTACCCAAGCCCTACAATATATTTGTATGACATTTACATTGTGACTCCCATGTGCATTCTAAAGAGCAATGACAAGTCATGATCTGAGTTTCTCTTAAACTTGTGTTTCTTCCAGTGCTGGTGAGAGTGTTTTGTTCAAAGCAACAGTGCAAACACACACAGAATAAAAGGACAAATGAATCTGTATTTCACTGCTCAACAAGGGGAAGCTTTGTTTCTGAATGCATAACTAAATGGAAGATGGATGAATAACCAAGAGAGATAGTTTATAAGGGATGTCTGCAGTGATCAAGCCAAAGGAAAGGGGAAGATAGATGCTATCTGCACCCTGCACACCCTGGAAATGAGCCGTGAGCCAAACCAGCAGGGCAGCAGCACCCCCACCCCATCACTCTGCTGCACATGCAGGATGTGGGTAGACTTCTACATGTCTATAAAGCCATCATCTTCTCTGTAAGAGTCTGATGCTTCTTACATCTTTTACTTAGCGTAATACCAATACATGACCTGTAAATATTATTTATAATTTCCCCTAAAATAAGTAATGTGAAAAAAGGTAATCTACATTGATATGCAATTTGTGTTCAATCAAAGCCTTTGTTTTCCTTGGGTCCAATAGCAAAGAAGGTGAACGAAATATGGCTGTATAATCACTTTGTTTTTCAAAGATGCATGGGAACATATGTAGATTAAAAGCCTACATGGCCCATTATTATTACACATAGCTGTGAACATTTGGGCCTTTGTCTGAATACTATGTTGCATAGGTATTACAGAACAGCATTGGGCAATGGAAATATATGAACCACATACGAATTTTAAAATTTTTAGAAACCACAGTACAAAACAAACAAAATCAGTGACAGAGGTGACATAAATTACTTTGCACATACATTCAAGATACTATCATATCTTTTGTTGTTATTATCTGTGTGTTTTGTTTATTTTTGTGGTGCTGGGGATTAAACCCAAGGCTTCATGCATGCAGTGTATACAGTCTACAACCTACATGCCTAACCCCCAAATACTATTCTTTCAACATGTAATACAGATAAGAATATTAGTATGAAATGCATATTTTTCATACTACACATTGCAAATTTGGTGGGTATTTTACATTTGTGGGTGCATTCAGGCTTGCCATATCCAAGTGCCCAATAGTTACAAATGGCTTCTGGTTGTGAAGTCAGACACAGCCATAACAGAATGTGACAATCAAAAATGCTGCTTGGAACTGAGTACTTTGACACCATTATTTTATGTATTAGACATGAAGGCTCAGAAAGATTAAGAAACTTCTTTAATTCCATTCAGCTCTAAATAAAAATATTTGTAGTTCCCTTTTCTGCCTCTTCCTCTATTCCATATTTGAATGCAGGCAGAAGGAGATGCATTGGGATAGAAGTCAAATGAGGGTCTTTAGATTTTCTGAATAGAAATGACACTTGATGTCCAAACTCATTTCACAAGAGAGAAAACTGAAGAGAAGGAATAACATTAGGCATTTAGGGATAGTTTCAGGCTCTAAGTTATGGGATGGGAAACTGAGGCTCAGGTTGGGGACATTTGCCTTAGAGGGTGCTTGGATGCAAGATTAAGCTGGGATGCCTGCCTGAGATTACAGCAATTACTTTCAATTCACTGAGCTCTCCTCAGGGTAGAAATAACCCTCTACATTTGACAGTGTGGTCTTTGCTCATGAAGCATGCTGGGTAAAGACAGAGAACACTTGTTACAAGGCAGGTAAATAGTCACACATGGAGACATTGGGGTTAGAAAGTGAGTGAGGAAACAGAGCAAGCAGGGCGCACACATTGGGTCAGAAGAGGGTTAAGTAAGGGTGACACAAAGAGCTCCTCTCCCTTCGTCTTTATTATGATAAGCCCCCCTGAGCCACACTAGGGTGCACCAGCATGAAAGTTAATCGACCAACTGAAGAAAGCTGAGGTTTATCTTCCCCACGTTTTTCAGCATCTCTGTTGGTATGCAGGAGGTCCAGATACAGTGAGTCTGCATAGGAGCTTGTGAGAGTCTCCAAGTGAGGCTGATGTGACAGCTCACCCAGGAGGGGGCAAATGGTTGTCACAATCTTAGTATCACAGTGTGTCCAGCATCTACAGGAGCTGTGTGAGTCCAAGAAATCCAGGGGGTACAAGTCTCCATTCTGTCTCTCCACTGAAAGGTGGAGGATCTTCTCAAAGGCAAGGACAGCAGCTTCCCTAGGGTTGATAAGCAAGCAGCAGCATTCTCTCTATGCTCAAAACCCATCCCAGTAGAGTTATGTCAGCTACAGATACAAATATGAGGGGGAAAGTAACATCCAGGTGGTTGAGGGACATCACCCGGATGCTGGTAATGCTGAAAGACACTGAGCCCAAGGTCTTCCCCTTGATCATGAGGTTATACAATCTACAACTGTACCACATACCCAGATCTCTCCTTGAAGTCATAGTTAAGAGGGCAGAGATACCTGAGAAGTAAAAAAGGAAAAAGAAATTATAACTAAGAATAGCTGTAATCCCAGCACTCTGGGAGGCTGAGGCAGGAGGCTCACACACTGGAGCTCAGCTTGGGCAACTTAGCGACTGTTATGATCTGTGTCTGGATGTCCCCCTAAAGCCTGATGTAGTCATAAGGCAGGCTTCTAGAGTTTATGATTGATTCACGGTCCAGTGCTGGGATTATGGGTGTGAGAGCTACACCCACCCTGGGATGGGTAGCTTGCTTACACTATAAAGGAGGAAAGAGTCTTGCTCTTCTCACTGCTGCTACTCCCATTTTGCTCTTGTTGCTTTTGCTGTTTTCTGTCTCCATGAACTAACTATTGCCTCTGCCATGTACCACCCTGTCTTGGAGCCATCCCAGTATGGACTGAAACCTACAAACTGAGCTAAAGAAACCTTTCCTTCCTTAATTTTGGGTGTCAGGTATTTTGTCTCAGCAAGAAGAGAAAAGTAACAAAGACAATGACTTAATGAGATACTGTCTCAAAATTTTAAAGTATGGAAGGGTTTTGGGATGTGGCTTAGTGGGAAGACCCTGTGTTCAAAACCTACTGCACTGTGCTCTGGGGCAAAAGAGCTTTGAACAAGTATCCTACATATGGAGCACTAGAAAAAGGGACTGCTAAATATTACATACAAGTAAATGTTGGGCTGAAGTTAATTCCATTTTGGTCCCCAAGCAGTTGGAGTGATGGAGACCTCGATGAAGTGACTCTGAGCAGGATTTAACATTAACCAATTAGCTTTCCATGTTTACTTGTGAGCCTGTCCAAGGCCCAGGCCACCTCTCTGGAGGTGGGCAGTGGATTCATAGTAGGTGAATCTCTGTGAGTCCCTGGTCCCAGCTGAGGCCTATAGTCGCCTGTGAGGCTGTGATGGCTCAAAAGACAAGATAAGGCCACGGCTGAGGACGCTTGGCTCCAACCCCAATGAACTAAAAGAAAACTGCAGCTACAGGCCCCACATTCCCACGGTGAATGTCAACCTGGAGATAAGGCAGTTCTCCCAACTGACACAATTTACTTCTTGGGAATATCTCTGAACTGACACCTGAGGTCCTGCTTAGATTCCCACACTTCAGTATCCCCTTGGTTTTCAAACAAATTTGAAAACCAAGTAAATATGGTCCACCCAGAGAAGTTCTTGGTCTTATCCCCCAGAAAATCTCAAATTCTGTTACAGGGTTTTGAACTTCCTGGAGCCCTAAAATCACACTACTTGTCTCTTTATTTAAGCCTTCCCATCCACTTGTTTGGGAGGTTGTGGGCCTGGTCAGCCTATGATAGTAGAGGTTCATGAAAAAGGCTCTAGATGTAGACAGAGGAGCTTCATTCCCCTACGCATCCAAGCGCAGTACAAATGACTAGGGGCTGTTAGTATCCCTGCTTACACTCAACTCTAGGACATTCTTCACAGCCTAGAAACAGTCCTCATAATTCCAGTCCTAAAGAAGGTCTGTTTCCACAACCTAATTTCACCTAGAAATGCAAAAGTGAATCAAGGCAACATTGGTGTACACCACACAGTCATACTACATGTTTAACCACTTCCTTGCTGAGGCCCCAGAAGTCCCACTGCTCATGTGAGGAGCAGGGCAGAGAGTGTGTGTCATTTGTGGAGAAGCCATTCTTTCTTAGAAATCAGTAAGTATAGTGACCCTAACTAAGCCCAATTAAGTTTCTTTGGATTCATAGTACCTGCTAATCACTTCAAAAACCGCTCAGGTATCAGCCATCTCACACAGTTCACTTCTGTGTAAAAAGCTTCTAAGAATGGGGCCACCCCTGTAGTAATCCAAAAGCCACTGGTGCGTGGTTTCTTCTGCAATCTGGCTTCCCGCAGCCTCTGACGGCTCATCACCCACAGCCCTTAGTCTTCACAGGGTGTTCATTCAGGTGCATGTATGAGATTCTGTACTAACACTCCCGGGATCTACCCTTTGATGGGGGACTCTTTCCCATGTCAAAGACAATGATTTCCCTGGGGTTCCTGAGCAAACTTCTCAGCTGTGAATCCAGGTAAATAAATTCCAAAACATCTGATCAGCAATAGATGCTGCTCCCAGGTCTTGCCAAATGCGTATGAAGGGTTTCCGCTCAGGAGTTTCCACCATTCCCTCCTGCCCAGAGGACCAGCAAATGCAAATTGGCCTGGGGAATGATTTTCAGCAAATCATAGCCTTTGCTTCCACACAGGACCTGAGCAACTAGGGAAAATGGAACCAACAGTTCCTTCTAACTCACTCTGCTGCCTTTCCCCACCCCTAACACTCTTCTGCTGCTTTCTGGAAGCAGCTTGTATGTTCTGTGTCACTTCTTTGTCTTGAAGAACATTGCAACTCTAATACACACACACACTTCAACCCAGCAGCCACACATACTTAAGGTTCAAGAGCTTTCATTTCTGACCCAATCAAAACTCCAATCTCTGCTACTAGAGGTAGAGTAAATATTTATTAAAAATAATTCCCACTGAGAGAGCACATGCAACGTCTCTGGCAAGAGTTCAGGTTTGAATCCATGCTCTATCATGTATTACTTCCATGGCTGGTCTCTAATGTTGTGTCCCCCAGACATAACTCTGGCTCTTCAGTGACCCCGTCTTTAACTTTGGGTCATGGTTATGAAGAGACCCCTAAGAAGAGTCGTATGCAGAGTGAATAAGGAATAGACACACTTGCAGATGTGCTCTGAAAGGCAATGTGTTGAAAAGAGCTTTCTGAGTCAGAAGAGGGTGATTAGCCAAAATTGGAAAAGAGGAAAAAGTTTTGGGTTCTGAAATATTTTAGGGGTTCCCATCACAACCCACCAGAAAAAGATTTAGAGGCTCTACCCAGTCTATCTGTAAAGGTTGCAGATATCTGAAAAGTTTTACACCGATTTTTGTAGGGCATGTTGTGCAGAACAGTAAGCAGGCTCAGCCATCCGAACTGAGATATTTTCTTAAAGAGCCTGCAAAACTTCAAATGTGCCTTTCAATATTTAGGAGACATGGTGTCCTTCGAGAGTATGTGCACGTATGCACGTGCGCACACACTCTCTCTCACACACACACACACACACACACTTTGTGTGCCTTTTCTTCCTAATAACCAGGTGTGCACTCACAGAACTGACTGCAACAGAGAAACTGAGTCTGTTGAGCAAGCAGGGATTGAAGGACTTTCCTGAAAGCTTTCAGTTCAGGAAAATGCAGCAGCTCTCAAATGGCTGCATGAAAGTCCTCCATGAATCCATCATTGTTTTAAGCCAGTGCTCAATTTATTCTGGCAAACACAAGAAAAATTACCTTACAATGGGTTTAGGGTATTGGGGGAATGTACCAGAGGTCAGTTTTTACTGCGTTCACGTTTTCAGCTACCTCCTGTTACTCTTTCAAGACAATGTCCTCAATTTCAGAGGAATAGGATCTTTCACTATGCCTGCTAAAGCTCGAGGGCTCCAGGAGGGGAAAGAGGTGCCGACAGGGCCTCCAGCAACAGCAAGGAGCTTATAATTAAATGTGGAGCTTCCAATGCTGGCAGGAAACTGCTCGAGGTGGATCCACAAGGAAATCCGGGTCTGAGACAATCAAGTGACTGTCTAACAGGAGCAGTGGGGCACTTTGAAATAGATCAATTTTCATCTCACTGACTTCATAAGAGCCAATTGGCAAGTTTCTAAATGAAAACTTTTCATCTTTTTAACAAACACCTCCCTCCAGAGGGAGTCACAGTGCCTTTTTCTGATCTGAGAGCTGCGGAATGCAAAACTAGGTATTCTTAAAAAGCAATTGCTTCTTTAGCTGAGACTTGTATATGTCACTTCTTTAAAAATCAGTAATCACTTTGAAGGCTCCAAAGAGGAAGAGAGTCAGACTCTTAAATATTAAAAACATACATTTATTTAAGAAAAGCCTACAGTTCCGGTGTGGGTGCCCAGAGTTCCTCAAATGTGCTCCTGACTAGAAATTAGACTTCTCAGCCAAGCCGTAAGTGTTAGGAAAGGTGTCAGAGGGAACACAACAGGAGTATGACCAAAATATAACAGCACAAAATAATTTTCAGACTATCCTCACAATAGAACAGATTCAGCGATGCAATCAAAGTGAACAGCTATCGTGGGAATCGCTGAGCACCAAATCAGAATCACTGGCGGTGCAGCTGACTCAGACTTGGAGGGCTCCGCCCCCAGGTCTTTGCCTCAGCTGTGGCCTGTGCAGACACAGTGACTCCGAACAAGCCGTGCATGTGGGGCTGCCTAGGGCTATGCACTCATCATTGCTCTTCTCCCAAAAGAGACAGACGGATGGGACTCAGCCAGAGAACTAGCACAACCCAACCTCAGAAACACACGGCCCCTCCAGTGCCAGGCCAAAGCAGTTGTTAAGTAGCGCCACTGACCACCCCTTCCCCATACACCACACTGCACCCCATTAATACGGACGAATTGCAGGTGTTTATATATCAGTCGAAGATAAATTTAAAGATTAATGATCATTATTTCTAGATGGGCCAGTTGGGGCAATAGAATATATAGAATAGAAATAGCCACTGAGACAATTCAGACCAGGAAGACATTCTGGGCAAATGACTGTAATTCAGAACATCTAGTAAAGGCGTCCCTGTGACCTGGAGGGCAGGAGTCCTTTCTGTACTGACCACAGCATGCAACATGCCTAAGGCAGTACATGAAGCCACAGTGTGGCAGTTCAGAAGGCAGAAGGAAGGTTTCATGCCAGTGTGCACAACGGGACACTATTCCACCTTAAAAAAGAGGAAATTCTGTCATTTGCACCCATGTGAAGCATCAAAGGACATCATACAAAGCACAGAAAGACAAATGCTAGAATCTGTTAAAATGTGGAATCTAAAAACATCAACATCATAGGATTAGGGAGTACAACTGGAGAACTGTGGTTTCCAGAGGCTGGAGAGACAGGTGGATGGGGAAAGGAGCCAGGCTGGTTGACCAATACCTAGGGAAATTCTGCCTTTCACTGCACAGATGAAGTAAGGGTTAAAAGATACCTCTGCTGGAGAAGAAATCCACTGAGTCCCTTCTCCAGGAAGTGACCTTTGACAAGACAATGAGAATGTAGGGCATGCTAGGAACCAGGTAGACAAGTGTGGTAGAATGGATACCTTATGGATAGAAAGAGGCATAAGAAGAACCAAACGGAGCATTAAATTTACACTTCACCCACCTCTCCATTTCACATTCATCAGCCTGTGTGCACAGGTGAGTCTCCACAAAGATTTCTGGATGATTTGGAGAACAGTGGAGCAGACACAAGAGGCGCAGAGATGACTGCATGCACTGTTGGGATGTCTTTAAATAGAGAAGCATTAAGTGTTTTAGGTAGTCTTTGAGGGGATCGAAAGGAAAATGAATAGACTGCATTAAATATCAAGTACAAGAAAGCTTTCACAGATTCAGTGGGGACCAATCTAACACATCAGCTCTTAAATCATTAGATTATGGGGAAATAATTACTCTTCACCTTAGTAGCCTCGCTCCTTCCTCAGAGCACTCCATGCAGGCACGCTTTGAAGCCTGCCCACTGACCATCATCTTCCCAAGTCTGTGGCTGTGTGTCTGGTGTCTAGGCCTCCTGTTTGAGCTAAGCAGGGCCTGAAAGCAGGAGGAACTCACACCACAGGCAGGGGCAGGAAGAAGCCCTGGCTGGCCACCCTTTAGAGGGAAATCCTGCCTTGAGCTTTGCTATTCTTTTGATCTATCTTTAGTTCTTGTCCAATGCAACTTTGTATGTTCTTTGATTTAGTTGTGAAAAGTAAAGAGATAGAAGTTGTATTGTGGTAAAGTTTCGCATGAAATTTTGAGTGCCAGAGGAGATGGTTAGAGAAATGCAAGGCCCAGCTGAAGTGAACGCACCTCGGCAGGCTTCGAGTCCCCAAGCCTACCTGGGGATACAGCTTGGCAGTGATTCTTGAACTTCAAAATTACTACAATTTTTGGCCATGGGGGTTTTCCTAACCACTCTCCACAGAGGTAGAATAGAAAGACAAATTTCATTTTTCTTGGAGTCAGCCAAGTTAAAATTGCATTTTTTCCCAATAACTTTTCTACCTAAAATAAAGGGGCAGGAAGGAAAGTGAGTGACAGACGTCACGTGCACACACAGATGTTACAGAGAGCCTGCATCAGTTCCTGCTGTCTGACTCACCCCTCGCAGACGTGAACATGAGTGCGTGTCTCAGGCTCACAAGCACAGTACCAGCCTTTTGTTGTATACGTGCATGTGTATATATTGCTACACACAATACACTATTATACATTACTGCATAGCAGAGAGATCCAGGAGAGAACACATAGTGAGAAGGTGGTTTTTAAAAGGTAAAATATTAAGCTAATATTTATTAGCGTATGTAGTTACCCAGAGTAAAATGTCCCTTCCTAGCATATTCATACACATACCAAACACACTCGGACTGTTTAACCCCACTACTCCCTCCCCCTTCCTTTCTTCCCTCCTCACTCCCTTTCTTCCCTGCAATAGTCTCCTTTCTGCCTTGTGGTCATTTATTTTTATGACTAATTGTTTTTCTTCTTTTTTAATGGTATATGTTTGTGACACATAAAATTGCATTCATTTTGTAGAACTGCTACACATAGACACTGTATTTTCACACTTTCCCTCCCCTCTACCTCCCTCTACTTGTTTCCCCCCAACCCATATACTTTTCCCTTCCCCCTCACCTTTATTTTAAGCTTTAATTGATTTATACATGGGCATTCTCAAATAAGAGAAACAGTTAACCTTCCTTTAAATATTAATTTCCCTTAACATTATGGGATTTCTATTTTTAGTTCTTTAGGGAACCTCCAAACTGATTTCTACTCTAGTTTTACTAATCTATGTTCCCGCCCACAATGCAGAAGGGACCCGTTTTTCTTCTACAATCTCGCCCACATTTGTTGTTTTGTGAGTTCGTGGTGATAGCCATTCTTAGCAAGATAAAAACTTAGTTGTCTTGATCTGCATTTCTTTAATGGCTGAAGATGCTGAACATTTTTTCATGTACTTATTGGATATTTGTATTTCT
The DNA here is from genome assembly GCA_004027595.1 of Dinomys branickii. Lineage (NCBI taxonomy): Eukaryota > Metazoa > Chordata > Mammalia > Rodentia > Dinomyidae > Dinomys > Dinomys branickii. Next base: position 10,570 of record PVLD010008077.1, on the reverse strand, counting down.
TCTTCTCTATTCATTTGATTTGCCCATTGATTTTTTACTGGGTCACATATTTTGAGAGGATTAAAATTTTTAGTTCTTCATATATTCTAGATAATAGTACTCTATCAGAAAAGTAGCTTTCCAAATTTGTCCCGTTCTGTGAGTTGTCTCTTCACTCTGTTATTTCCTTTGCTGTGGGGAATATCTTTAATTTAATATAATCTCATTTGATGATTTGGGGTATCATTTTTTTGTGCTACTAGAGTTCTGTTAAGGAAACCCTTACTTATGCCTGTATGTTTAAGAGTTTTAACCTACTTTATCTTCTAGCAGTTTCAATGCTTCATACTTACATACAGGTCTTCAATTTTCATTTCCTTTTAGGACAAGGTGAGAGATATGGGTCTAGATTCAATCTTGTGTATGTGGATAGCAGTTTCTCCAGCATCGCTTATTAAAGGGGCTATCTCTTCTCCAGCATATGCTTTTGGCCCCTCTGGCAAAGATCAGATGTCATGGTCTTGTTTTTCTGTTTTCCATTTTATTCCATTGGTCTACATTCAGATGTAGAAAAGGCCTTGATAAAATCCAATGCTCATTCATGATTAAAAAAAACTCCAATGAAAATAGAGATAGAAAGGACAAAAGCCATTAATGGTGATTAATTCTTGTTAGATCTTAAGGCACTTTATTTGAGGTATGATTAACACAAAAAGGTGACTGATTAATACACATACTTGGTGAGTTTGGAGAAATGTACATATCTATAAAACTATTGTGCAAATCTATGCCATAAACCAGTGGTGCCAAACCCATGGCACGCACGCCACAGCAGGCTATTTGTTTCATTTACAGCTCTGAAAGTTCACCACTGCTGTCATAAACCAATGCATCACCTCTAAAATTCTCACCTATCCCCTTTTAATTAGCTTTATTTTGGTTATGATAAGAAAAGTTAATGTATGACATGTTTTTAGAAAATATTTACACACACAATACAGTACTAGTAAGTGTAAGTAGTGTACTGCACAGTAAACCTCTAGGCCTCATCAATCACAGGGTACAAAGTTTCTGTTATTCTTTTGTAGTCACAGGGAAAGTGGATGGTTTGGTAGACTTTTCTCTAAAGCAGAACTAGGAAGATTGTCCAGGATGGTTAGTTTACATGCAATATGCCCTATGGAAATAATAGCCTTAGATAACTTCATCACCTCAGTAGCTCATATTAATAAACTAAAAGCCATACACAGAAAACAAGAACCACGTATATAAACAACAGAAAACAAGAACCACGTATATAAACAACAGAAAACAAGGACCACGTATATAAACAACAGAAAACAAGGACCACGTATATAAACAACAGAAAACAAGGACCACGTATATAAACAACAGAAAACAAGGACCACGTATATAAACAACAGAAAACAAGGACCACGTATATAAACAACAGAAAACAAGGACCACGTATATAAACAACAGAAAACAAGGACCACGTATATAAACAAACAACAGAAAACAAGAACCACGTATATAAACAACATGTAGACAATAGTTCTCTACATTAGTTGGTTCTACTACCTAATTAAAAGCAGTGTTTTATAAATATACCCCACTATCCCTTCAAGACAACTTCTAGGTTACCCTGGAATAGGAAATAGCTACATCCAAATGAATTAAGCTTTGAAAAATTAAACAAGCTACAACCATTATGAAAAGTAAGCAAATGTATAGTTGGCACATGATGCCAACTTTATTTGCAGATATAGAAGTTCAAAACAAGTTTAAAGTTATACCATTATCATTGCCACAGCCATATTTGGAAGTAGTGCGACATTCAGCAGTGCTAGAGAGCTGATCTTAGCATGCTGGGACTTGGCATGCTTGTTGATAGTCATGTGCTTTGTAAGCATGATTTATCACAACTATATGCTTAGCCAGGTGCTGCAGAGTAGGAAGAGGGATTTTTCAGTTTCTGACAGGCCGCACTGCCATGCCAGTTCCTATTCACAATTCTAAAAAATTTCATTGCTAAGAAAAAAGCTGCTGCTGCAATTTGAGGAGGAAAGTGCACTATATCCTAGTCCATCTTAGTTTATCAGGTATTCAGCCAAATTACTTTGTTCATCATTAATCTCCCCAATCTTCAATGCTTTATAAAGGAAGTATAGCTATTTCATGAGCTAAAACTCCTAGAATCCTTCCAGTCATCTGATTTGATGCTTAGTATAATAGTCTTATTAGTAAAAAACAGAATCACTGATTTCTGGAAAGTAATTTCTTCCTATATGCTTGCAATAAACATAGCAGAGATGCCAAACAACTGTAGCATCTTCTTAGGCACGTAAATATTCTACATGAACCAATCAAGAACAGAAATGATCACGTGCATGGTGTCCCATGGCAACCTCAATTCATACCAGGCAGGCAACTAAGATTTTCTGCTTCCAGCAGATATTTTCATCTGACTGACTGCTTTCCCTAAAGTTGTCTCAGAAAATCATAGATATCTTCTAACCATTCTCTATAAATTTTTGGGTCAGCTCCATCTTCGGTATTCACAACACTGCAAGAACGAGATCAGAAAAAGCCTCATGGAAACTGTCTTCTGCTGGGATTGGGGAAGGAGTGTCAAACAAAATTGGCTCAGGCAAAGCTTTTCTTTTCAACAGGTTTGGATTCTGGCTATTCTCTGCCTCAGGCACACACACACCTTTTCAAGGCATTTTGGTAGAGTTTTAGCTATAATTTTTTTTTACTAACTTAAGTTTTGTTCCTTTTCTCAGAGACATGTTGGCCTGAAGCTATTCACTGTCTCTTCTACTAACTGTCTTAACAGGTGTCCAGGCTTGGAGGTTGCACCAGTGCAGACACATGTGCCTTGCACCTGCCACACTCATCTTGGCCTTATTTTTGGCATTAATTTTCATGTTCATGATGAACTGGAGAACCATGACCTCCCCTTTGCCAGGCAGAGCCTCAGGAAGAAAAAGCAAAATATATGTGTGCCCAAAGAACCAGAAACCTAAATCCACCAGAAAGCAGCCATCTGGAAATTGAAAATGGAAAATTCCAGAGATAAATAATTCCTAAATTTTAAATTGCCCTCCATTCTGAGTAGTATACTATAATCTCATATCCTCCAGCTCCATCCCTTTGGGACCTGCATCATCCCTTTCTCCAGGGTATCCATGCTGTATATTCTACCCACTCATTAGTTACTTCAGGAACCCTATCAGTCATCAGATCAACAGTTGTGGATTTGTGGCTCTTGTGCCCAAGTAATCCTTATTTTACTCAGTAATAGCCCAAAAGTGGCGATGCTGGCAATTTAGATGTGCTAGAGTTGTGCCAAATGCTTCCTTTGATAGAAAAGGTAAAAGTTATCAGCTTAATAAGAACAGAAAAAATTGTATGCTGAATTTGACAAGATCTACAGTAAGAATTACCTTCTCTCAATGAAACTACAAAGAAGTTTGTGTTTATTTTGCTATTTCATGTCAAACTACAAAGTGACAGCCCCAATACAAGATAAATGATTAGTTATGATGGAAAGGGCATTAAATATATATGTATATGTATATGTATATGTATATGTATATGTATGGGAAAGATACAGTGTATGTAGGATTTGGTACAATCTGTGGTTTCAAGCATTTACTGCAAATCTTGAAACAGATCCAGGACCCATGGATCAGGGGGTTGGGGTACTACTGTATTCAGATGTCCTGATTTCTGTACTTGGCTAAAGAAAGTCATCATTTTAAAACAAACAATTCAGTTAAGTCTACATAGTACAAGATTTTCTTTCCAAATCTCATAACAAGTATGTTCTTTCTTCACAAGAAAAATCTGGCATAATTGTGGCAGAAAATCTATCTGCTAGTGGAGGCTATTAATATTCCATCCCTTTCTTCCATCCAAGGAAGATCTGAGCTAACACGAAAAGATTGGAAGGGAAGTCTATAGTGTACTATTCAGACTTAGAGGAGGGTCATTTCCATTCTAGCAGTTCTGCAAACTCCACATGCAAGCCATATTTCAGGAGAGCAAAATGACTGCCCTAGTTTCCCTGTGGAAGGTATTTAAAAGATACTAAAGTTTTCCCTAAGTCAAATGGGTACTGGTGAACAATGTTAGAACTTACCTACTTTTTTGTGTTAGAATCTGAGTGTGTAATTATCAAGGTGGAAGAACAAAACTTTTGAAAAAAATTTGAAGCACCTTCGAGGCCATGCTCTATTCTGAGCAACAAGATGCAGGTGTGAATTTCTTGGCAGCACTGGAATCCCTGGCCATTGCTTCATGGCTGGCTTCCCAGTCTGTTGAACCAAGTAAGTACAGGCCTACACACTGCTGCACTCTGCTTTCTGGTTTCATTTTGGAAATAAAAAAAGAGGCCAATAAGTTATTCTGCCTTACGATGAATAACACAAATGATTTAAATTGGAACTGCCCATATTTCTAGCATAGAGGACATACTGAGGTTTACACTGCTTATAAGAAGGAATATGTTAACACTTAGCAAACTATACTCCATTGGAAATGTATATGCTACTATATCCTGAGATTAGAGGATAGGGAATATTCGGTGTGTCACTCACTGATTCACGAAATAAACACATAAGAGCACATCAAGGGCCAGACATCATGGTGTGAGAGCTCAGCGATGAAGAAGCCATGGAGCAGTCACTGCCACTGCGGAGTTCTCAGTTCAGAGGGAAGAGACGGGTGGAAGGTGACTGGCCTTCTTGGTGGTGAGAGCTGCGAGAGGAAACCACAGCACTGAAACCCAGTGGGAGACGCAGGCCAGCTAAGATGCAGGCTGGAGAGTTTCCAGAAAGATGCTCATCTAAAGAGAAAGCTAAAAGTGAGACATAGCCTGTCCAGTGAAGAGTGTGTGTGTGTGTGTGTGTGTGTGAGAGAGAGAGAGAGAGAGAGAGAGAGAGAGTGTGTGTGTGTGTGTGTGTGTGTGTGTGTGTGTGTGTGTGTGCCTGTGTGCCCATGCTGACAAAGATGGGAGGAATAAGGGCAGCATTGCAGGAATAAAACTATGCAAAAGCTGAACCACTAAAATAATTTTAGAACACCAGAATATTAGAGAGTTTCTAGAGGTAAACCTGGAAAAGAAACTAGGACCCAGCTCCCAAAAACTCTTTTCAACAATATTAAGTTTAAACTTTCTCCTGAGGGAAATACTGAGCTTATAAAGGTTTTTTAAACCACAGTAATGAAATATCGAGATTTGTATTTTATAGAAAAATCTCTCCAGTGACCAAGTGGGAATTAGATTAAAGAGGAAGACCATGGGGGAGACTCTTATAGTGGCAAATTGAAGTTTAAAGGCATAGATTGAATTGAAAAACAAAACCTTGAAGGGAAAGAATTGGACTAGATGGAATAAAAGTGAGAAAATCATTCACTGTAAGCAGCAAACTACTGCACAATCCTTGGTTTCTGACACTGTTCTCCAAAAAACGTGGCTGGGGCAGTGCTGAGGCTTTCCCAGGAACAGCTGGTTCTAGGCCTAATCAAAGAAATTTACAATGTGGGCACTGACCCTCCTGCTGCGTTAGGAAGTGAGAAAGCATAAAAACAAAATAAAACAAAACCAGCGCCCTGCTCACGTCCACACACCAGCCCACAACAGCGGTGGGCAGAAAGCACAGGAGCCAGCTGAGAGTCACCGTAGCAAAACAGCAAACAACTCGGCCAATAAAATAAATACAATAAAATTGAATTACAATCCAAAGTATAAAGTAAGTGTATCTGAGTCCTTGCTATTATAAATAAACGACTGGATACCGAGAGAACGGTCAAATCTTCCATACAGAACAATTCCAAATAACTTGTGAAATCCACCCTCCAAGAGGTGGAAAAGAACTTCCCTGCCCTTGAGTGTGGGCAGTGCCTGAGAACTTCCTCCCAAAGAGCACAGGAAGACCCAGGTGTGCAAAGACAACAATACCAGTGATGGGTCACAGTGACTCTGTGTACACATGACGCACTGTGATGAGAACAGCACTTTATTTCTGTGACTTTTCCCTAAGAACTATATTCCCAGTTTTTAATCAGAGGAAGACATCAGACAAATCCCAATTGAGAAGTATATTCCAAAATACCTGACCAGTCTGATCAAAACTATCAAGATAATCAGAAACAAGGAAAGTCTATGAAACCCCTGACCCTGAGGAGTATAAGGAGAAATATAATGAATAAATGTAATATTGCAGATAGGATTCAATGGTAGAAAAAGACAAATTGAAAACTATGAACAGCTGAATAAAATGTGGACATCAGTTAATAATAATAATGATTTATTAACTGGGACGAGGTACTGTGCAAATGTCAAGATGTTCATAACAGAAGATAGAGCATATCAAAACTCTGCTCTAAACATTTCCCTATACATTTAGAAATATTCTAAACCAAAATGCTTATTTAAAAATGAGAAAGAAATTTGGGTAGAAATGAAAGCCATGAGCTTCAGAGAGAAGAAAAAAGCTACGTTTAATAATTACACAGAATTTGAGGAAAGCGTTTGAGGACTGAAGCAGTCATGATAAAAATGAACACTGTGTTTGAGGAAATTTTGTTTGATAGGTTAGAGAGAAGGAAGTATAGACTGAAACAAAGCACACAGGACATGTATGCCAGTTGAGGAGGTGTTTCCATTTGGATAAATATGTGTACAAATGGCAGAGAAAGTATTAATTCCAGAGAAATGTTATGTCCAACCACACTGCTGTTTGGGAGCATAATTCTCCTTGGCACAAAAGATGGAGAACAGAGGACCTTTGGAGACAGGTGCCTGAGAAAACGGAATATGAATGGAATTCTTCAAGTTCCCAGTAAGATTCCCAACATGGGGTGATTACAATATATTACGGGGCAATGTTTGGATGACACAAAAATGCCCTGTCATCGAAATGATCTGTGTGTGCCTTTAAATCTTCCATAAAATGTTACATTGGTGCAGAGCAGTGCATGTACAATGTATGCACAAACAACGCAACACACTACATTACCACTAGAATTGTCATCCCTTTACTGCACCACTCACACAATAGGTCAGCACCCCCATTGTGGCAAGATTAGGCACAGTGATTATCACTGTAAATCGATGTGCATGTCCTTATTAGTTTAGCTACATTGTGAGTTTTACTCATTCTGAAATCTTCTGCCTTTTAATTGAATTGTTTCATCCATTTTTTAACAATGGTACTGCTAAGATAATTATATTTAGGGCATCCATTTAAATTATCTATTTTTTGTTCATCTCATCTATTTTTTTGTTTCTTTATTCCTTACTTCATACCATTTTGACAAAACTAAATTTTCTTAGAATATCATTTTTATTTCTCTGTTGTCTTGTTAAATACCTTTATATATTTTCTTGGTTTCTCTGAAGATTATTACACACATATTTTAACTTTTATTCTACTTAGAATATTGTATCATTTACATAAAATGTAAGAATGCTATACTCCCATTTTTATTTATTTATTTAACTTTGTCTATAGTTGATTACATATTTGATATTATAATTGACTTTAATCAATTCAAAATAATAAATATTTGCTTCATACATTTTTATAGTTGTTAACTTTATTTGTCTAGAGGCAAAGAAGGACATTATGTCCTGGCAACATGCTCACCCATCAGTAAGTTGTAATCTTTGTACACACAGATGCACTGGGCAACAGCACACCAAAAGTAGATAAAGCAAACAGAACAGTTCAAGAGACCAACAGATAATTCAGCATTAGAGTTAATACTTTAATATTCTGCTGTTACTGTTGATAGGAAACCTATATGAATGATCAAGAAATAAATCAAAGATTTGAACAATACTGTAAACCATGTCAACCCAAGCGGTGTACAGAGCACTTCATTGAGTAGTAGAATACACAAGACTATTTTCTAAGACACAGTCAATAAAACAAGTCACAGTAAATTGAAAAGGATGAAAATCATGGTATTCTCTAACCTTGAGGGCATAAAAATTAGAAAACTACAGCAAAGAAATTTGAGAAATTCACAATTATTTAGAATTGATTTCACATACTCACGCATGTTTTGTTTTGTTTTTTGTTTTCAGTATTGGGGATTGAATCTAAGACCTTGATGTACACTAGGTTCCATGCTGAATTACACTTCCCACATATTTAGAATTTTATTTTGAGACAAGGCCTCACTAAGTTGCCTAGACTGGCCTTGGACTTATGATTCTCCTGCCTCAGCCTCCCTACTTGGAATTAAAGATATGCACTACCACACCCAACTAAATCTCACACTCATAAACACCCAGTGTCAAAGAAAAATCAAAAAGTACAATTAAGAGAAATCAACAAGAAAATACACTGAAATGAAAACACAACATATCAAAACTTATAGGGTATAGTAAAAGCAGATTCAGAAAAATTTAGAGCTAAGAACAGAAACATTAAAAAAGCAAGATCTCAAATCAAGAGATTTCTTCTCTTTCTTCTTATGAAACAAAACAAAACAAAACAAACTCCAAGAAAGAAAAAGAAAGAGAAAATATTTCAATGGAAATAAGTGAGAGAGAGGACAGTAAAACAGTATGGAAAAGGGAACAAAACCAAACAACTGAAAAATCAACAGAATTGATAAAACTTTAGCTAAACTGATGAAGAGAAAAAAGGTAAACACAAATCACTAAAATCAGGAAGGAATAAAAGAGAGTATCACACTAATGACCTAGCAGAAATAGAAAGAATAAGTAAATTCTCTGACCAATTTGCCAGCAAGCCGGACAACCTAGATAAATAGTTAAATTCACAGAGAGAAATAAAATTACCAAAAATAGAATATACAAATAGACTTATAACAAGTAAAAGTACTGAATTAGTAATCTTTTTTAAAGTTCCACTAAAAGGAATGTCCAAAAGTAGATGTTTCCATGGGTGATTTCTGCTTAAGAATGAGCAGCAACTCTTCATAAGTCCTTCCTAAAAACAGAAGAGAAAGGACACTTCCCAGCATACTCTGTGTGGTCAGGTTATACAAATGAGCCAAAGATAGTCCCTGTATGTTGCTTGTAGATTGTTTCCTTTTTCTTAGCTTTTTTAAACAAACTCAGACTTTTATACATCCATGTAGTGGTTGATTGATATTGTCAACTTGAGAAGTTTAGAAGCTTAACTAAGCTTGTCTCAGCAATTGGCTCAGCAGTTCTACACCCCAGAGTACAGAGGAGCCACACTAGGGTGGATCATCACCTAGATGATATAAAAGGTAAACAAGGAGGGATTCTGATGCCCCACTTCCAGTACCAACTTTATTATGGTTTGGGGCTTATTGCAAGAAAGAACAGTATAATACAGGACATATATTTTGTAAGATTATTTATAACAGTCACCCAAAGAATCATCTATAAGAGAATGCAGGAAACCTGCCCACACTCGAGACCAAAGAATCCAGCTGAGGGCATGGATCCCACGATAATGTCCTGCATAAGTCTAGCTGAAGACCTAGAGCTCATAACGACACCTCATGCAGGCCTGTTTTACAGATCTGCACTAAGAAGACCAAAGGTCAGTGGTGGAATCTACTAAGTCTGTGCCACAGGGATGAAGAATCTGTGCCAGCGGGCTCTTGGGAACTGAGGAAAGCTGTTAGGAGCTAGTAGAAGCCGTTAGGAGTCTGCTGGAAGTGGAGAGAAGCTGTAAGGAGCTGTTGGTTCTTTTGGAGGGGCCTGTCATGCTGGCTTTCCTGATGAACTTGGCTGTTCTCATCATTTGAGGAGCTCGGAACTTTGTTGGCACTGAGAATGGCTTTGGTTCGTTTTGGGGGAGCTCTGGTCCTCACCCTGAGCATTGTTTCCTGGCTCCAGAGGAAAGATGGTGCGCTGCTCAGTCTCCTGGAGAAACTTGTCACATTGGTTTTCCTGATGGGAACTCGGCTGTCTTGACCATTGGAGGAGCTCGGGATCTCATTGTTGCTGAAGATGGCTGTGGTACCTTTCAGGAGAGCTGTGGTTCTTATTTGTGTGTTGCTTGCAGGCTCCAGTGTAGATCCTTCAACCTGATAGCACAGGTCCTTTATCCTGCTGGCACAGACTTAGTAGATTCCACCACTGACCTTTGGGCCCTTCCAGCGCAGATCCATGAAACATGCCTGCATGAGGTATTGTTATGAGCTCTAGGTCTTCAGCTGAACTCATGCAGGACATTATCATGGGGTCCAAGCCCTCAGCTGGATTGTTTGTTCTTTAGTGTGTGTTCAGATTTCCCGAACTCTCATATATGGTTCTTCAGGTGACTATTATAAATAATCTTATAAAATATGTGTCCTGTGTTATATTGTTCTTCCTCACATTAAGCTCCAAACCATACCAATCCACTTATTTTATTTTTTTTATTTTATTTTAAAAAATAAAAGTACAAAAACATATTGACAAACAGACACCAATTAGCATAAAAAATAGCACAATCACAACTAATCTACAGACAAGGTGACATGGTCTCAACAGTGGTTATTGCTTTATCCATTGATATCTTCGAAGTGTAAATATATGAACCCATATACAGACATGCAAATTTAGTCAGACAATTAATCCTCTCAA